>JAHRHZ010000014.1:48932196-48981738 GCA_024137785.1 Ginglymostoma cirratum
CCTTCCTGCTCCTCTGATGCTGCTTGGCCTGCTGCGTTCATCCAGCTCTACACCTTGTTATCTCAGCTGCTTAGTGATACCCAGTTTAGATTTCGTCAGGGCTATTCAGCTGCTGACCTCATTACAGCCTTTGTGCACAAGACCTTAGTTCCAGAGGTGAGATGACAGTGACTGCCCTTGACATCAAGGCCACATTTGACCGAGTGTGGCATCAATGATCCGTAGTAAAACTGAGGTCACAGGAAATCAGTAGAAACTCTTCTGGTTGGAGTCATACAAATCACTAAGGAAGTGGTTGTGGTTATTGAAGGTCAAACATTAGGATGTTACTCCCGGACATCACTGCAAGAATTCCCCAGGATAGTCCCACCACTTTCTGCTGTCATTAATAACAATTACCCTGCCATAAGGTCTAATTTGGGATGTTTGCTCATGACTACACAATGTTTAGCGCTGTTTGCCTGTCTTCAGATACTGAAGCAATCCTTATCTAAATGCCTTTCGGGTATTGTGATTTGCTGTGCTTGCTTGGTCCTATGAGAAGAGCGGTGCCAACGTATTTAAGGTTTGAAATGATGTAGAGCCACACTTAGGTGTCTACACTTAACAGCAACTTGCATGAGTAAATATTACAAGCTTGTTTTATAACACCTCATCAGATAATTGGGCGGAAATTGACAGATCTCAGTCAAATGATATATCTAGATCACAGAGGAGGTGAAATGGGAAGATGTGCAGCATTACCCAGTCATCTTCCGTCTTCTCTGGGCAGCGCAGGGGCTCAGCGGTTAGCACTGCTGCCCCTCAGCATCAGGGACACAGGTTCGATTCCACCCTCGGGCAACTGTCTGTGTGAAATTTTCACATTCTGCCCCTATCTGCGTGGGTTTCCTCTGGGTGCTATGGTTTCTTCCTACAGTCCAAAGATGTGCGAGTTAATGGATTGGCCATGCTAAATCGCCTGTAGTGTTCAGGGATACGCAAGCTCGGTGATTAGCCATGGGAAATGCAGGGTTACAGGTTAGGGCAGGGGGTGGGTCTGGAGTGGATGCTGTTTGGATGATTGGTATGGACACGATGAGCCGAATGGCCTGGCTTCCACGCTGTAGGGATTCTATGATTCTCCAGTGAAACCTCTGGCACAACAAATGAAGACCTTTAAAATAGCAAGAAAAACTCTTGAACTAAGGCAGTTGTCAATTTGTGTCCCCTCCCACTGGAATCTCAGCCTGAGTTGGAAGCTCACAGTAACACTACCCACAGCTGAGCATTAGCAAAGTCAGGACATGCAAAACGTATACTTAGCAAAATAGTGGGAAACAAAGAAGAAATTATTTCAGAACATCGTTTTATAGTCTTGTCAGTATTAGTAAAAAGGGAAATTATGAAGCTTTAGTAATGAAAGACTAAGTCGATGAAAAATAGGAGTTCACTCAAGTAACTGAATAGAAAATGTTATTGTATGAGCTAGGGTATAAGTGTAATTTCCCTTTATGCGTTTCCGTGGAAATTTTTATTATGGTCTGTTGTCTAAACAGTATTTCTACTTGATGGAATGTGGGGGCCAACAATTTTCCAGGAATTTTTCATTGCAATGAATAACCTTTCATTATTTTTAAAAATTAAATGTCTCAAATGAGATTTAGATTTATGTATAAAAAAAATTAGAGATTTCAGTTCATAGCTGTATTTCGTGAACGTTCTGTTCTAACTGGATACAAGTGAAACAAACCACAGCTATCAGTAGATGCTGACTCTTGTGGGATTCTGGATTAAATACGTCATTAATCCAAACTCTGAAGCTTGCTCTCTGAGTTCTCCCTTCAAACAGTTTCTTTTTAATTCTCAGACAGCTGCAGTTTGTTGGTGTCTTAGAATGAATGTATGTTGCTCTTTCCTACCTGTTGAAAGCAATAACACTGTATCCGTCAGTCGGAGTAAACTGAATGCTATCTGGAATGTGTTTGCTTCAATGACTCGTTTATGTGAATGTAAAGCCATGTAATTGGAAACATCATGGTAAACATATTCTCCTACAATAGGTTCTGAGCATCTCCAAAATGATCATGGTGTAACTGTGGATTATAACACTACCGATCCTTTGATCCGATGGGATTCCTATGAGACTCTCACTGCTGACGGGGAAGGTAAGACAGGAACATTGGATTATCTGATGATTATGTTGAAAACTTGTTCTCGTTCATGCAAGGGTGTTATTAGAATGGATATAAAATATATTTTTTGGTTACAGAATACCACATACTCAAGCCAGTTATGTTTGGATGTAGAATTAAGTTTCCTACATTTTGGCACTGTAATATACCTCATTACTAGCCTCTGAGCAACTAAGGTGTAGAGCTGGATGAACACAGCAGGCCAAGCAGCATCAGAGGAGCGGAAAGCTGACGTTTCGGGCCTAGACCCTTCTTCAGAAATGAGGTTGAGGGTTTTTTTTAAAAACAACATGAATAGGAATGAGATTGTCGCTTGAGTAGAGAGCACAGATCTCAAGTATTCCTGAAAACAGACATGGTGTGAACTTTTTGTCTCATACTTGTCAGGACAAATGCAAGAATATCCCATTCAAAGGGCCCACCAATTTATACTGCATGAGAGACAGGGTGCTAATTGGTTAACAAGCGGATTCCGGTCATGGCATTAGTGTAGTGACTGCATCAAGGAAGGTTACCTCAAAGTTTTATGTAAATTGTGAAAAATCAAATGGACTCTGATTGTTCAAGACGTGCCCTGCGGAATGCAGCATAAACCTTCATCCCCTGCAAACTGTAATTTAAAAGGTGCAATGCCTGGACTGGGCCTTGTATATGAGAACTCTATCAAATGTAAGTGAACCATACTATAAGTCCAGCTGACAATCTGAAATGCAAAACAGCAAATGTTAGCGAGACTCAGCAGGTCTGGCAGCATCTGTGGAGAGAGGAACAGAGTTAATGGTTTAAATTCAATGACTCCAGTTGGACTCAAACCATCAACTCAGTTTCTCTCTCACCACAGATGCTGCCAGACCTGCTGAGTCTCTCCAGCACTTTGTGTTTTGTTTTAATTCTTATCTCCAGCATCTGTAATATTTTGCTTTTACTTGATAACCTGAAGTCGTTTCATGTGATTTTCCATATGCTTAGGATTGTTGAGTAATTACTACTCAATTGTGGAATCACATCTAATGTTGGACACAACATTGGAGTTTTGCCAGCATGAGCTGGTTGAGTATGATCAGTCTTTTGTTTATTGTGACCAGTTAAAGGGAGGTGCTATTTATTCCAGTAACCCTTGGGATATCCAGCTGACTTATCAGGCAACATGCTGGCAGTGAAATTCATACACCACATTCCTCATTTGGAATGAGGCAGAACATGTCTTTTACTTAACGGCTGCTTCCCATTAGTGGAAACTACCAGCTCATGTTATTGAGAACCAACTGTAGATTGAAACCAGAACAGATCAGCCCTGATCTTATCAAAAGGTTGAGCAGATCCAAATTGCCAAAGGCTTGCTCACGGTTTGTATACTTGTAAGATAACTATCTCATCTTTACCAAACTAACAAAAAGGAGAATGTGGAGGGAGTCTTCACTGAACGACTGAATTGCTCAGGATTTTCCATCTGCCATGCTGTCAATACCTTCTTTCCTCAGGCCCTCAGCACACCTATCTGAATGGTTCGTTGGCCCTCTCCCAACTGCACAGTGGCACTGCTGGCTAAAGGTTCATACACACATGGTCGAAGTATGTGGGGAAGAAAACCTGCAAGCGACAATCTTATTCGTATTCATATTCTGATGTAGGCAGCCTATTAAAGGTGGGATAAGCAAATTTGATCATGTCAGCTGGTAATATGACTGCCATCCCATTCCCATCTCTGACCAGTGAATGGTCAGTCATCTCCTGGAGAAATCTGGAATTAGAGTTGAATCACCAGCCTTTCTTGTTTCCCATCCAGTCTTCCAATCCTCGCTGAATTTTGGGAAATTGTGGAACCTTCTCACACAGGGTTTTGAATGCTGGAGTCAGGCTCAACTGACGCATTCAGAAGAGCATTTAAATTAAAGAAAAATGCAGGGTTTTGAAGAAAAGGCAAGAATTTGGCATCAGATCAAAATGCTGAAGAACTGGTACAGATACTAAATGCTTCCCTGTGCTCCATTCTGTGATTCTAGTCTAAGCTCCCACTCCTGTGTATTCTTCTCATGCAAGTGTGAGAAATCTTAAATTAAACACTTCAGTTTGTGTAAATGTATTAAAAGCTCCTTCTCTGTTTGGGAACTGTTAAGGAATTGATATAACCAGTGTAGCATTTTAAATAAATGTTGATTGAGTTGTGGAAGTAAATTAATAGCAAAGTTAATTCAATCATAGAAAATACTTGAATGTTCATTTGATATTTCTAAATATAATTATAAATCATCCTGTCATCTCAGTAGAAAAGAACTTTTTAGAGAGTAGTGTTTGTCTTTTGGACAGCTGTTGTACAGCAGCTACAATGCTACTGACAAGGAAGCACTGTAAAACCGAAAGAACTGCGGATGCTGTAAATCAGGAACAAAAACAAAGCGAACTGGAAAAGCCCTGTAGGTCTGGCAGCATCCGTGAAAGCAAAAACAGAGTTAACGTTTCAGATTCAGTGACCTTCCTCAGAACCTTCCTCTGAGGAAGGGCCACCGGACCCGAAACGTTAACTCTTGTTTTTTCCCTCACAGATGCTGCCAGACCGGCTGGGCTTTTTCAGCAACTTTGTTTTTGTTAGCACTGTAAAACAAATGATCAGAATTCAAGTGAACCATAATGGGCAGGAAAGAAAAAACAAATGTGGAAAATAAATTAAAAGTAAACATAGAGCCTGAATTGCCCCCAGTTGACAGGAAACATGGTAAATGTGGAGGGGTATTTTCTCTGTAGTGTGTAATAACAAAACTATCCGTAACTGTCTGAAAGAATAGCTGCATACTACAAAGCTGTCTATTGAAACACACTCTACTGCTCTTCTCCACAATCAATTCCTTGCTCCAGATTCAAATGGGGGCAACCCATGCACTGTATTCCCTTGCAATTTATTTTCAACACTTGTCTTTTTTCCCATTTGACTTCATTTTAATCCTGAGCATCTTCACTTAAAGCTGCCATGGTCCAACCTGACCTAGCGTAATTTTCAGATTGTCAGCAGGCTCCCAAATTTTAATGATCTCCCTTGGTTGCACCGTTATGTGGGGATGTGTGCAAGTCCTGCCTCAGCAGGAACTGGCATACCCCAGTTAAAATCGAGCATGCTGGTGTTTTAGTGTTTTTTAAGCTTTCAAAACTTAGACTTTTCAACTGAAGTGTTGGAAGCTGGAATCTGACAAAGGAGAATGTTTTACTGCACTGATGAAAGTGAGCCCTTGAAGAGCATGATTTTGGTAAGTTAGAAAGACGTAGCCTTGGCCACAGATGCCAAACCTAGTAACCGATGCATTTTTTTTTAATGCAAGAAGTAGTTCAATGACCTCACAAGATAAATGAAAATTATAGCTTTTGACCATTTGCAATGTCTGGTTTCTACCCACCTTGACTTCCATGATTTAAACACCATGTCACACTTCCCAGAAATATGTTTGAACAACCACACAAACATTGCATGCCCTGTGAGTGTTCCTTCCTTACCGACTGTAATGAAGAGCTGTAGGATATGTTTATTTGCTCCACCTGTAAAGGAATGTTCTCTGGCACTGGGGCAACATTCCATTTAGTGATGCACAGAGTGTTCGCACACTACTTTCTCCTTAAAGAAGGGGCCCATCATCAAAGGCAATGGAGTGCAGTTTTCTTCACAATGAAAGTTCACCCTAAACGGCATCAACTGGCTGACCCCCAGCCCGGGGAGGAATTGGGCGATAGCACTGCCAGGGAGCACCACTGTTGAAACCATTACACAAACCCTAAGATTAAAAGCAGTTAGGAGGAAATGGAATTGCTTTCCTCAGCACGCTTTAATCACAGGGGTATGAGTGGAATTGTTCAGAGTAAGGAAATACCTTCTGGGAAGGACAGTAGAATGATTTCTAATTGGTAGCTTTGTAAGACGCAACCAGCCTTTCAGGCAATTAGCTAGTATAATATTTTAGCTATTCTGCACTGTAGAGAAAATAGCAATAAATGCCATGATGGAATTGCATCATAAAATCACCCAAGAGCAAAACTGCTATTAAACCCATTACATTTCAAATATTCCCCAGCTCCATTGAAAACTCATCGATCTGAAATATCAACTCTGTTTCTGTCTTGATTGATGCTGCCTGACTTGCTGAATAGTTTGTATTTTCTGATGGCAGCCCCCTCTCTGGTCACTGAGTTGTCTGAATCCGACTGTTTGTAACTTCGGCATCCTGATTATTCCTGAGCTGAGCTGCTGACCCAGTCGCCAACCTGGAACCCAAGTTGCCTATTTCCACCTCTGTAATATCAGCAGTCTCTGGCTCTCTCTTAACCACCTTCTGCTGAAATTTTCAGTGCTGTCCTGGCTGGCTTAAACCAGCTTCCATCAGCCAACCTTCGTCCAAACCTCTTCTGCCCGTGTTTGAACTCTCACTATGTTCTGTTCCTCATTGCTGCTGACCTCCAATGGCCCCAGTCCAGCAATGCCTCAAACTTTGAAATTTCCTTCCAGGTTCAAGGCTCTATATGACTGTAAAGTGTATTCGAAGCCATTTTGAGCCAATAAACAACTGTGGCCAAAATCTTCCAGTCAGGGTCGGTGCTGAGCACATTGACTTGACGTGCGGAGGTTCCTCCCACCCAATCATTTCACAGATTAATGGTTGTATCTCCAGCCCTGGCTGAAGTTTCGAGGGAACACTGTCAGCTCAAAAAGAGGCAGAAGAAGGGGAGGGCTTGCCCCTGTTTCACAGCCGTAGCTGCTGGCTTCAAGCAAATTTTTAAAAGTTGAAGTCTTTCAGGAAGTGAATAAGCTCGTGAATGGTGATTGAGTGGACAGTTAGTTAGGGGTGTAGTTTTGGTCTTGTTCAATGGAGAAAATTGGAAGTGAATTGAATGGGGGTTGAGCAGAGCAGTATTTTTGTGTGGTGGTACAACCAAATCTAGTCAGATGGGGTGTCAGTCAGGGTGGGTGCTAGTCAGATCTTGTCTGGGGTGGAGGGTAGTAATGGGACCTAGTTTTGGGGAGGTATTCAGGTCTAGGCAGGGTGTTAATCATAGAATCCCTACAGTGTGGAGCAGGCCATTCGGCCCATCAAGTTCACACCAACCCTCCGAAGTGCATCCCGCCCAGACCCACTCTGTACCGGATCCTAACCTACATTTCCCACCCCAGATACTATGGACAATTTAACATAGTCAATCCGCCTAACCTGCACATCTTTGTGATGGTGGGAGGAAACCGGAGCAGCTGGAGGAAACCCACGCATATTCGGGGAGAACATACAGACAGTCACCTGAGGGTGGAATTGAACCCGGGTCCATAGTGCTGTGAGGTAGCAGTGCTAACCACTGAGCCACCGTGCCACCCCCTTGCAAGTCCACGCCAACCTTCTGAAGAGTATCCCACCCAGACCCATTCCCATTCCCCAACCTTTCCCTGTAACCCTGCATTTCTTATGGCTAACCCATCTAATCTACACATCCCTGAACACTACGGGGCAATTTAGCATGACCAATCCACCTAGCCTGCGCATCTTTGTACTGTGGGAGGAAACCGGAGTACCCTGAGGAAACCCACGCAGACACGGGGAGAAGTGCAAACTCCACACAGACAGTGACCTGAGGATGGAGTTGAACCCGGGTCCTTGATGCTGCGAGGCAGCAGTGCTAACCACTGATCAGGTCTGGTTGGGAGTATTAGTCCGGTCTAGTAGATGGTATCATATGATGTTAATCTCTGCCAGTATATGGTTGGGTTGATTGTTGTCACCGTCTTCATTTTCTGACTGGGTTTACAGGGCCTACCGTGTCTAAAGCGAGGGAAGGAAACTGTCAACTGGTCTAACGAGAAGGTACTTTTATCGCATGTATGAGGTAGTTTATTGCATTGCTACAAAGACTATGAGGCAACCTAGAAAGTACGTTTGCCTGACATCAGATTGCACGGAGGTCACACTTTAGCATTCTCCCTTTCAGAACCTTTACGTGGTACAGTAGGGGAATGGTTGGATCCAGTTGGTTAGATGGAACCAGTTGGGAAGCAGTAAAGGAAGGGGGTCTCGGGTCCAGATCGAGATCGAGAGGGTTGGAATGGATTAGTTCGGTTCAGCCAGAAGGACGTGGTCAGGTCTAGTTTAGGAGGGGTAGTTGGGTCTGCTTGGGGAAAGGTGGTCATGTGATCTCGGGGTAGTTGGGTTGGAATGGGGCGAATAGGCGGGTCTGATTGGGTTGCTGGCAGTGGTTATTTAGGTGTGGTTGAAGTGGGGCGCTTGGCTGTACGTGGAGAGTGGTATTTGTTGGGTCTAGTTCACTACGAGAGGCGGTGTGGTTGTAGTTGATGGTCAGCGAATAGTCAGACCTCGCTGGGGGAGGTGGTCAGGTTTAGACTAGATAAAAACCAAAAGACCTGCAGATGCTGTAAATGAGAGACAAAAATAGAAATTGCTGGAAAAGCTCATTTGGTGTGGGAGCATCAGTGGAGAGAAATCACAGTTAACGTTTCGGCTCAAGTGAAATGTTAATTCTGATTTCTCTCCACAGATGCTGCCAGACCTGCTGAGCTTTTGCAGCAATTTCTGTTTTTGTCTCAGGTCTCGTCCAGGACTGATTGGATGATCGACGGAGATTATCAGTTGGTTAAGGTATTAAACTGCGTATCATTTCCAAGGTAAATATGCTGGTAGGTCCTGTGCATGTGACAGAGACTTTTACAGAGATCCCAATTAAAAGAAAGTAGCCCAGCACAATTTGAAACTTACCAGGTAATTTCTATATGTTTGTGCATCAGGACTTCCACGGGGTACTGATGCATTCCTCCCAATTCATGCCCCATTTTGTACCCTTCTGCTCTTTTGATTGGAACATTAGCCCAAGTATTTGAAACAATTTACCATCTTGAGAAAATAATGGAGAGTAAGAATTCAGTTGACCGCATTAAGCCTTTCTGTGCTGATAGCCCATGCATAATGTCAGGGTTATTACCTTTATTAATCACAACCTGCCTACTTGAAATTCTGAGAATTCTGACTAGACAGCTGGACTCAGTTAACAAAATGAATGCCTTCAACACGGCCATCAAATTATATGTAGTATGATTTCAATCAGTGAGCATTCATTCCATTGGTGCTTGCAGCTCGCTTGAACACACACACATGAAGTCCCGCCCCCTTGTTTACATTTTCCATTGCCATATTTGGCCAGTGTGAAGTCTCATGCATATCTTGTAAGACCAGTCACCTTCAGTGGGAGGAAAACGCACAGTATAATGAAAAATAAGGGCCCCATTCCAATGCTGCTATTGCACGTAAGCCTGGAGTGCAGAGCTTGCTCCTTAAGCTGCACTCTTTAAAGCAACTTTGAATACCTGCAGTAATGAAACACAGTGTGAGAGGTAAGATGTTTTTGGATTAATGTGGTAATGGATGTTAAAGTTTGTGTTCGGAGCTAGGGAAGACAAAGAATGAGACTAGCCAAAGATTTTTTTTTAAAAACCACTTATGAAAAAGGAATGTGGTGCTGAACAAGCCCAGAATTGCCTCAGTGTACAGTATTTCTACAAAGCATTTGGCTTAGCTGCTTTCTTTACACAACCTATTCGGATCAGTTATTTATTCTTACTATGAGTTTTGTGCTGATTGCGACTAGGGACAGCATATGGTTGAGGCCCAGATGTGTTTACCTAGCTGGAATCACTATACCCCTATTTTGACTTGTGTTGAATGAGTGGCAGCAGAAAAGCTAGCTGCAGAACATGTTTTCAGCTTAAAATGCCTTTATCTAGTGTACTTCTATATGGGTTTTGTGGCAAGACACCCCAGACAGTAAAGCATGAAAGCAGATAAGAGCATTGTATAAAAGAAAGAGAACTCATTTTTATTTTTATGTTTAGTAATTCATTTCAGTCTAATAGTTTCACAACATTGAGATCAATTTCTCTGCTTCGACGCAACAGATATGTTCTGATGTTATTCAAAACATGGAGACCTCTGAACTTGGTTAATTTGTAATTAAGGAATTCCAGTGGACAGGCTAAATTGTGAAAGATGCATTTTTGAGAAAGAATTAACCATTTTTTTAACCTGTCTCTTTATTTGTCTTTAATAATTTTCCATGCCATAGATGCTACTAAATGTGACCTGTGAGCGTAAAAAAAACTGTAACATTCTTTTTAGATCCCTGTTTAATTCTTTGTCAGTGGAATGAAGTTTTTTTGGAGGTGAGGAAAGCAGTGGGATGAAATGAGAGCAACGTAAGAATGTTGTTTCAGTAAGGAACTTTGTACAGCTGCATTACAGAAAATGTGTCAGATTCTCAATGTAAAAAAACACATTTCCACGGAATTGTGTTAATTGTTGTGCTTGCAGAAGTGGGAGAAAATGACTTTTATGTGTATAATTAATAGTATTTTTAAGTGAAAAATAAATTGATAATCCTTGTAATGTTTTAAACTGCAGGATAATGCCATCTAGGGGACAGGTAGCAGGTGTTGTTTATGATACATACTATTCACAGAGATCATGTTCCTAAAATCATAGTTAGGTCACAGTACTTTTCTTAGAGGAATAAGAAATGATGTCTTCAAGGGGGGAGAAAACAGCTTCTGAGTTAATGCATTTCTTTGTTCTTGTGGTTTATAGCAAACCTATTCTTCATTTGGACTTTTTAAAAATTTCAATTTTCTCCCATGTCCTTAATACATGTGTAGTTTGGCAGCACTTCACGACTTGAATTGAATGATTATTCTTCTATGAGCTTGGACAGTAAATATCAGTAGGTTCTTGGGGTGTGCGGGATATCACAGTCGAGTCTTATCATCAGTTGGTATCTAATGCACAGCAGGAACCAGACCTTGCAGCCTTCTGATTTATATATTTGTTTGCTGAGCAGCATTTTTACTCAATAAGTCTGTGCATTGTTGTTGTTTAAGTCACCAAATACAGGAGATATCCGCTCAATCTATTACATTTGAAATTTGCAATTGAAAATGATCTTGAGTTTAAGAATGAAACATTATAAAGCGATTATAATCGCTTTATAATAACAGTTAGAATTAGAATCCCTACAGTGTGAAAACAGGCCCTTCAGCCCAACAAGTCCACACTGACCCTTGGAGCATCCCACTCAGACCCATCCCTCTATAACCCACACACCCTGAACACTATGGGCAATTTAGCATGGACAATCCACCTAGCCTTCACGTCTTTGGACTGTGGGAGGAAAACCGGAGCACCCGGAGGAAACCTACACAGACACTGGGAGAATGTGCAGACTCCACACAGACAGTCACCTGGGGCTGGAATCGAACCCGGGACCCTGGTGCTGTGAGGCTGCAGTGCTAACCACTGAGCCACCGTGCCGCCCTATGTATTTGCATGCAGAGAGGTGAATTATATAGCAAGCAGGTGCAGTGCATAAATATTGCAGATTTTGTAGCGTTGTAATGGACTCCCTACTACAGGTAAGTAAATAGAACATAAGATTGCATCTGGCTAGTTGTAAATATTAATATTCCCAATTATATGGGAAAATACTGTACTTTTTTATGCAATATCATTAAGCAACAATAATAATGCCCTCCAGTGGATGTGTGTACTGTCATTTTAACTGTTGTAATTCCTTTGCCTTGGTGCCTTGAGGGGAAGAAAAGGTCAGTTTGCTTGTCATTTTGATTGTATCTTCTGTACAAGATTCAGAGAGGATTTGCTAGCAGTTAAATATGATAGCTATCTATAATCACAAGGTTGGCTGGATAACCTTATGTACCAGGAAGTCCCAAATAAATTCTGGTGAGTTGCACAAGTGAAAATATCTGTTGCAGCTTGTTGCTTACTAGGACTGTTGTAGGTACATTTATACAAGATGAATCCAATCTTTTCTGTTCCTGCCATTCAAAAAGCCCTGAATAGAAAATATTTAATGATAAGCATGAGTTTCTAATTATGTTTTGTTAAGGTGTGTGAGCTTCAAATGCACAAATCATTCCCAGTAAAAATATTTTTAATGTGAAATGAGCTGAAGGTTATAGCTGGACGAGTAATGCTCCAAGCTTGTGTATTTAATCTAAAAAAAAAAGTCTTCTGCATACGTGACTTCCTTTTACATAGTGGCTCTGTTGAGTATGTGGAGTCAGTTGATGAGCATTACTGATAGATTTAAAATCAGCCTGGAAACTTTAAAACAAACTACCCTTGATAACACAATCTTAGTACACCATTAAGAGCAAGAATTCTAGGCTGTATCTTGACAGATCGTGATAATTGTTGGGTTAATGCGATTAGATTTGGTTAATAATTCTCCTCTTCTTTCTTACCCTAGTGTCACACACCCAAGGGCCAATTGATGGAAGTCTGTATGCCAAGGTACGAAAGAAAAGCTCCTCTGAGGGGAATATCCCTATTGGCGGTGCTCACGCAACTACAGGACCTGACCAAATTGACCATACTCTGTCAGTCAGCAGTGACTCTGGGAACTCTACAGCCTCCATAAGAACAGACCGGACGGAGGAGCACTTGCCACCAGGTGTTAAGCGAGGCCTAAGCCTGCAAGAGAAGGCTGAGTTGGACAGGCTTTTAAGTGGATTTGGGCTGGAGAATTCTGTACAGTTGAAGGATATGACAGACACAAGAGTGAAGTACAGTGGAGTACGTCATATTGTACCAGTTCAGGTTCATGTGAATGGTGAACTGAAAGCCAAGGACAGGGAGACTGATATTTTAGATGATGAAATGCCAAATCACGATCTGCACAGTGTGGACAGCATAGGGACTCTTTCCTCTTCAGAAGGTCAACCGTCAAACAATCTGGGAAACTTCAGTTTTCACAAGAGCAGTCAGAACTCTTTACTATCGGATGGTTTTGGAAGCAACACTGGAGACGATCTGCACAATGCTGTTGTGCCTGACCTTGGAATAGGCACAGAAACAGTGTATGAAAGAACATTTATTGGAGTTACTGAGGGGAAAAATGCCTTTCAACGACCAAGAAACCCTTCATTGTCAACACAACCACAGGGTTATAACCAGAGCAATTATTCAACTCAAACCTGGGTGCGACAACAACAAATGGTTGCTGCCCAACAGTATGTCTATCCAGCAGAAAATGACTTGAGGTTTGCAATGGTGGGGACTGGTGAAGATCAGAGCCGAACACAAACAACATTCAAACTTCCCGATACACCTGCAAGAGGTTCTAGTAGCAGAGATGCTGTGCAGAGAGGGCTTAGTACATTATCAGGAGATAGTAAGCTACAAGATCATAAAACCTCTGAAGCCTTGTTTGAACGTGAAAATCAAGGTCTCAAACCTTCTGAAGGTAATCAGACTGCTGAAGGAGCAGAATTGGGATCAAAAAAGCAAGATTTGTCTACTTCACCAACTTTGGATATTGATCAGTCAATTGAACAGCTCAATAAACTGATAATGGATCTGGATCCTACATTTGTCCCAATTCCTACTCGTGTCAATTCTACAAATAAAAGTGCTGTTCTCAGCAAGGACATCATCCGACCAGGAGAGGCACAAGAACAAACTGAAAGGGTTTCTAGAAGTGGCTGCCAACAAGGTAAATTAACTGGATAATTATCTTATAAGATACCTGACAGCAGCAAGGCCATTGCTGAATATCTAACTGCCCTTTAGTAAGCATGTCATGAGTAAAAATTGTTAGGTCACTGTGATATTTCAAGCTTGTTAACGAAAGTTTCCTGTTTGGCATCATGACAAAAATCATAAACACAGACTGATATATTGAACAGAACATAGCTCAGAAATCCATTTACGGTATTCCTGCACATAATGTAAATTTCAGGAATTTATTGTCCCAGAAGGAAGGCTTCACCACTGAAAGGGGAATTTTGGAAACTCAGATATATACATCTCTGCCATTGAGATAATTTCTGTAGAGTCTGGAGGATTACTGAATCTTTTTGGGGCTCACCCAGTTCTCTTCCCATAATTTTTTCGACCTTCCATACTTTTCTTGTAGAATTTCTTGACTTGTGTGTGGGAATTCCACAAAAGCCAGTCAACAGCCTGCTTAACCATGAATGGCGTCACAGCTGAACCTGGCACTGTCAAAAAAAAAAGTCTGTATCCATATTCAACTGGAGCCTTAAATGTCCTGTTTTCCTCACTCCTAGCCCAGGGTCAGGCTGTCGTGGTTGTTTCCTTGAATGCTCAGTCCTATTTGTGACACACAGTTCCTGTGAATGTTAAAACCCTTCAAAACAATATTAAACAAGAAGTTGAAACGCATTTGGGAATCATTTGGAGTACAATTTAACCCATTAGTGTATAGAAGTTTCATTTTTATGTTAGTTGCCAATAAGCTATTCACTGTAGCACTAAGCTCTAGGTTTGCCTCCTAACCTCATCCAGTAATTGAGTTCAGGCAGGTGGTTGTGAAAATATTAGTTAATCTCCTTTAATCATAAACAAGAAAGGTGGACAAGTGCCAGAGTTTGTGCATTTAGTCATTAACCAAAGAAACTAACTGGGATCTTTTGTATGCATTTGGGGAAGCTAACGTTGAGCTCATCTGTAATGCAACATATTCACTGACAGCAGTCTTGACCTGCATTCCTGCATGAAGAAAACATACCTGGGTGAGGTATTAGTGTCAGTGTGTGGAGCAACGTACAACTTAATGTCGTCAAGAGAAATGGAGTGAAAGTTAGGAGAATTGTTCATTGTTTTCCAAATTTTAAAACTACTACATCTTAGATGTGTAAATAACACTGTTACATGACAATGGCACAAAATTTTTTCACTCTTCAAAGATGTCTGAAAAATACAATTTTCATGTACCGTCAAAAGTATTATCTGGGGCAATTATAAATGAGGCAGAATACCTCATTTATTTTGTTATTGTAGGTATCTTCAGTCTTCATATGAAGAACAGCTCGTATGTCAGCTTATATAAAGTTGTATTTGTCTTCCAGAAGCTAAATAGTGCCCATAAATTGGGATAATTGTCATCAAAATAGTGTCTTCACTGTAAATGTTGGTTAATTTAGTTGGTTAATTTAGTACTGGATTGAACTTAGACTTGACAAAATTTGCTCAATGCTTGTTTTCGCTAGAGCATCGGAGGCTGATAGAAGAATATAAAGTTTTGAGAGATGTGGCTAGGACGGACAGTTGGAGTCTATTCCCAAGATGGAAAAGTCAAATACTCTGGGGCATCGGTAGGAGATGTGCGAAGAATGTTTTTTTTCACGTAGAGGGTGGTAGCTGCCTGGGTATGGACATGTGTGGGTAGGTGGGACTAGTTTAGAACAGCATCACGATCGGCACAGACATCATGAGCCGAAGGGCCCATTCCTGTGCTGTGCAGTTCTATGTTCTTATAGATGCCGTCTGTTTGATTAATATATCAAGATTTACAAACTGTGCAGAGAGAAATATGCAGAAATGTTTACAAATTTTTCTGGGCACAATATATTACGACATTGAAATAGCACCATTGAAGTTAGTGATTTAATGCAACAGTCCTTCCTTTGTCTGGCTGACATAGTAGCCTTTCCTTGAAACCTCAACTGGGTGCCACCTGTATTGTTCAAAGCTTGGCTGACGTGGTGGGTTTTGCTGCTTCTGTTTCTCTTTTCCAAAGGTAACATGTTATCCCTCTGATGGGGGTCAGGCAGTGAGGATTAATGAGTTTACATAGTCTAACAGTCTGGAGTTCAACTTGGTGTCCTGGGTTCGAAGAGAATGAAAAATGTTCAGCATTTAGATGTTTAGAGGCTTATTGTTCCTGCATTTCATTCCGGTCTCATGCTGTTGTTAGAAGTGATTGATTGTAAAGATTCTGGTTTGAACATGAGAAGAGTCATTGATAAATATTGTTTGGTATTTATGGTTGTGAAAGAGGAAGCAAAATGCTGATGCACATTACATGCTATTGCTTATTCATATTGCCAGTTTAAAACCGCAAATGGAGTTACACCAGGATGAAGTGGTTTAGCTCTTGACTTAAAATATTCACTCTATGATAGTGCCACGTCTTCGATTACTAGTTGTGATATTGTGTTTGCAATTGGTCAGCAGTTCTGGAAGTTTAATGATATAGTCCCACGACGTAATTGTCACGTTATGAATATGGACTGATCTGTGTAACTGACAAAACTTCTGAAACTTTGGAGTGACAGATTCAGTGGTTTGTATCTTCTGCAACGCTAATGATTTGCAAATCACTTACATTAAAAAAAATCAATACCCAACATGTCTATATAGTTTCAGAAAAGCACTTTTGGGATGTGGTATTTGCTGGAGAGGCTGATGGTTATTAACCATCCTTATTTTCCTTGAAAAGATGGTTGTGGGCTGCTTCTTAAACCACAGATGTTGAAAGCAGTCCCATGTTGTATGCTGTCGGGTAAGAAGTTCCAGAATTTTGTCACACCAAAGATAGGGTAAATTAAATTAGGATAACTTGGATATTTGTTCGAATTTTGTGTGAAGCTTGCAAATGATGAAAAAGAGACCAGTAGGATTTTAAATTATCGTGAACTGGACAGAACCCGTAGCCTAGCAAATGAAAAACAAATGTGATATTCAAGAGAGAGTGTGGAATTTTCCATTTTTAAGTTAAAATGTAGCATTAGATGTGTTGAATGGCATCGTAACTTGCTGCAGGCATTGGCAGCTATCTTGTGTGCTTTTTTAGCTTACTACCCATGCAAGTGTGATGTTGCATGTGTTATTCATGAATTCCTGGTGAGTAAGCTGAAAACTCTTGTCACGAGTCAGATCTTCCAGGTTTGGGACTGTTTCCAGGGTCAAGAGGTTCTGATGCCATGTTTAAAGGCCACTTGCATAGCACTTGACTCACTGCAAGTTAGAAACCTCATAGGACCCTGTGGTGATCACCCCTCGATGTTCAGAAATGGCAGCCTTTAAGTGTAAGATAGCGCTAAGCTTTACTGATGGTGCCCTCCAGACAATGCTTAACAGGGTGATTGAAAGAAGGTCTGTTCTGTTCCTTGGTGACTGCGTCAGGCAGCCATGATATCAGACTCGTCAAGCTTGATTAGAGACCGCAGTGAGGGTCAAAGCCTCACAAGACAAGGGCAACAATATACATAAAAATTCAATGATCTCCTCAGCTCCACGAGGGTGGGTAGCAGATCAGAGATAGTGCTAGCTCTGTCTCACTGGGATATCGCTCAATTTTAACTCCGCCACCGAACACGCATCTCCCAAAGGGTCAAAGTCTACAGACCTCAGCATCAGATGCATAATGTCCATTCGATGGCTTGAGCCCACATTATGCTGTCAGGATATTAACCCTTGCTAGGCACTGCCCTTCGTCCTCACTGTCTGGGGATACCTCAGTACCTGGTCTGGTTATGTATGCTCACAAACTGCAAGTGCACCCATCCCATCACAGTCAGTCCTTTTCTTTTGTCGCGATGTAGGAAAGATTAGCAATGGCTCAGGTAGCCCTAGTTGTTTTCCTCACTGGCTCTCAGTCACTTGCAGATACCTGTACCTATATCATGTAGATATTGTTCTGTGCCAGAGCTGTCCTCTTCTGTGGTAGGTCTTGCCTTGGTGCTTCTCTCCCAAGAGGCTGTGTGGCAACCAGTAGCAACTTTTTTTTTGCAGATGCAGTTGTCTGTGTTCTGTACTGGGGTGGTTTCTTTGTATTCATGGAATTGCAAGAAGAACAATTGTGATTGCCCTCTGCAATGCTTCTTTAATTTGCTACAAATCTTTGAGAATTTTGAGATCTTTGAACTCGCCCTTAGCAAGGGACAGTTCACCACTGACATCTTTTGCAATGAATGTACAGGTGGCAGTGCCAGACCTGGGCAAGGCCCCAGCAGCATGCACTGCATTGCTGTATATATCGGAGAGCACAGCTCCTTGCCACCAACCTCTCAGGAACTAGCAAGCATTTATTATCACAGGATTTTCTTCAAGTCTGACAAACACCTTCCAATGCTCAATAGAAATTCTGATTTCCTGTAAAGTGGCCCAAAATAAAGGCGATGATATGGCTTTTGAATGAGGTAGCTCCCAGGAGGGCCCAGGTCACCCAAACCTCACTGAGGGAATCCTGTGAGAATGGCTTTATCTTGTGTGTGAGGATATTGCGGCTGTACTATGGAGGCTTGCAGTCCTGGAAATTGTGTTCTGGCCGTTGGTGGGGAAGATGAGCTATTGAGTGAATGTACCCTGCTCCATTAACACTTCCTAACCTCAGAGATCATAAGATGCCAGTAAGGACACAATGTGCTCTCAATTATCCCTTCTGAGAGTAAATAAGCAATCAGCAGTATGAGGAATTTTCGTTTAATGAATCTGAAAGTGTTATGAGGTATGAGGCTTGAACTCTGACTTTTTGGCCCAGAGGTAGGAACATACCACTGTGCCACAGGACACTTTACTATATAATAAACAAAGTAAGCGAAGCAACTTTTGGTCCTACTTGGAAGCTAAGCATTGAAAAGGTTTCTGCAAGTTTTGAACTGAGCACTTTTCATATGTGAAACAAAAGTGATAACCACTACACCGCAGCAACTCTGCAGTTGCTAGATTCAAATCTGCTTGGAGAGACCCCAGTGTGTTTCAAATTCAGCATGTGACTATTCAGTCATGACTGCAGGAAAATTGAATGGTATGAGGAATGTTGTCATCCTCCTTAAGTTTAAATTGAAGGCAGATATATAGCACTGTGTAATCTCTGGACTCTTGATGACTGAGTAGACCTTTAGAAGGCCTCACATTCCAGCCCTGAACTCCATCTCCTTTCAATAAAGCAGTTACTCATATCTCCCACTTTGGTTGCTGTTTTTCAATGTCAAAACCTTTTACTGTGCAGTTAATTTTCAGATCAAGTTGGTGATGTTTTGACATTGCATTCCCTGTAGTGATCTTGACCTCTCAGGAAGGGGAAGTTCCAGAATTTACATGATTAGAATATTGAACAGCTGAGGAATCTTTGAAATTGCAGCATGTTTTCCAGAATGACACCCAAATCACTATTAAAACTCATATAAGGTCTCAATTTCATGAACTCTAGATAAGTGGTTTTGCACAGTGGCTTAGTTATGCAATAAGGTACGAGTCTGAGAGGAATCAATGGCCTTTGCTAGTTCGGTCTTCAGAAAGCTTCAAATTAGGTGCTTTGGATAGTTTCCCCTGGGTCATGTTTCTCCCTTCTCACGAACCACTGCAGGTTGCAAATGGAATGGATTTTTTTGCATCAAAACTTGGTTTTATGTGGTCAATATGTTATTTGTATGTCTTTGCCTCTGTGGTTGAATGCAAAGGTGTTCCATCTTAACTCAAATTATAATTTAATATTTTCTCTGTTATTTTAGTTAGAAGCTGGGATCCAGTTGTGAACTGTGAAGTGGAATGTTTGCACAATTATCAAATGTGTGTTACAGAGTCCAGTCCAGCTGTGTCTATGGGTACTGCGCCCAAAGGCGTGACCACTCCAAAATTCCTCCAAATCTTTCTTCAAATAACACTCACAAGTTGTGTACAAATGCAACAGTGGCTGGAGAGGAACAGTGGGTGATATTTACAAAGATCTATTTCACAAACAACATAAGAGATGTTATGGGCATAAAAATGCTTAGGAACTGAGATAGGGCATTAATAACGGTACAATCCAAAACACTTTTTAATCTATCACCATCTTGTCATAAAATTCAAACATTAAAAGTTTTGAAAATCCATTATGTGGTCTTTGAAATTCATTTATTTGCTTAAATGATCTTGGATGTTGACTCTTCCAAGTCAGTCACCTTTAGATTTGGAAAAAAAACTTTAACCAGTCTTCACTACTTGTTGTTCTTGACTTTATAGGTGCATGAACCAATCTATTGGAACAAAAGATGTTGAGTACAAATAATCAATTTACACAATTTTCTTTTGGCTTTTGCCAATTCGTCTCTCACTTTTCCTTCCTTGTACTGAAATTGTTGATCCTTTGTGGCTCAGATATTGGATGCCCTCCAGTATCTCATCCGATAGCCAATAGTTCAGTTTAACTCTTATCATGATGTGTCAACAGGCTCTTTCAAAATGAGAGGCTGACTTTTATTGCTGACCTTGTGCAACACCCTCTCAGCCTTGTTTAGTACAGGTACCACAAGTTCAAGAGTTCAAACCCTGACTAGGCAAAAGGTAAAGTCTGTATAGTCTCAGAAGGCTGCTCTCTCATTAGAGAGAGAAAGACAACTGATACCAAGTTAAACCAATTCATGGTTTAACCTAAGGGTTACTACACCTCGGTGAGATCAAGGAGAGTCCTTCATGATACTCCAGTGCGGGGATTGAATCCATGCTGTTGACATCACTCTGCATCGCAAAACAGCTGTACAGCCAACTGAGCTATCTAATCGGCATTCACTTCCCTTAAATTTTTTTCTATCCGGGGCCATTTCTTGCTTCCCTTTGTTTACCGCAGCTGCAGTCAATAAACTTGGTCGAGACAGAGATTGAATTTGGCTGAACCATGGAGGGAGTAAATTCATGCATCTTGAAACCAAATTGCAATGTTGTAGTTTATTTATAGAATCCCTATAGTGTGGAAACAGGCCATTTGGCCCAACAAGTCCACACCGCCCCTCTGAAGAGCATCCCACCCAGACTCCTTTCCCGTGTCTAACCCACCTAACCTAAGCATCCTTGGGCACTATGGATAATTTATCGTGGCCAATCCATCTGCCCTGCACATCTTTGGACTGTGGGAGGAAACTAGACCACCTCGGGGAAACCCATGCAGACACAAGGAGAATGTGCAAACTCCACACAGACAGTCGCCCAAGGCTGGAATCGAGCCCGGGTCCCTGGCGCTGTGAGGCAACGGTGCTAACCACTGTGCCACTGTTTAAAAGCTGGAGACGAAGAGAAAGAAAACCTCAGGTCTAACCTGTGACATTTTTAAGATATCAGAAGGACAATTTCCACCTCCCCAAGCAAGAATATCAGGAAATTACTGGCATGCTGCCTCTGCGCTTTCAGTCACTCATTTTTTGGATTGGAAACTGTGGGCAGCATGCCACTATTTTCAGGTCTTCCTACCTGCAGGCAAGGGTTCCAACTGGTAGAGCAAATTTTGGAGAATTGACTGCTCAAATATCACCTATGTAGACATCAATTAAGAAATGAGGAAACACTGGGCTGTTGGTAATTTGCCAAGATCTTATAATATGATGTTGTTATAATGGAAGGTTTCTCAATGAGCTTTTGGCTAGTGCCTGACCAAATTATCTGAACTGCCTTTCATTTACAGATGGCAATAATTCAAACGTTAACTTGTATTTTGTTGTAATGGGAAGCGAAATTAACATATTATTTTAAGTTTAGAAAAAGGAATCAGATTTCCAAACCTATCAAATGAACTGGTTCTGCATGGTGCACTAGGATTTCTGCAAAGAATGCCAGTGAAATAATTAATGTCATTTCTGGGATCTAATAAACAAACTGAAAGCTATTTAATAATATTTACTTCTCAGTGAGGTATGCTCAAATAAATCTTGATGTTTTTCACGTCAAATATTTTTACCTTAAAATTTGGCTTTCAGTTAACTGATATCTCTTAAACAAGACTTGATGACTGAATATTTGTCAAAGTGAATGCAAAAAATAATTAGAGGATCTCTGTGATAAAGACATAGTATAATGAACTAGCCACATGTTTGTTATTTAGTGCAACTGTATTATAGTATTTCTGCACTATGGATAATTTATTGTGGCCAATCCATCTGCCCTGCACATCTTTGGACTGTGGGAGGAAACTAGAGCACCTAGGGGAAACCACAGAGGCAAAGACATACAAATAACATACAGGCCACATAAAACCAAGTTTTGATGCAAAAAAATCTATTCCATTTGCAATCTGCAGTGGTTAGTGAGAAGGGAGAAACATGACCCAGGGGAAACTATTTGAAGCTTTCTGAAGACCAAACTAGTAATATGTAGTGACGGATGACTTCAATGCTGCATTTCCTTCGTGTTGGTTATAATGCGTAAATTCCTCAGCCACTCTGGTTGAAATTTAAATAGGATTATCATTCTAGAATATGATACAGTAAGATGCTTAGCACCCCATGGGAATAAATTACTTTCTGATGACTAAGAAATTAGTACATGGTAAAAATTCAAACATGTGGTTTCCTGAGCAGATGATGCTTGTTAGCATCAAGCCCATTCTAGGCTTGATTTTGTACTGAACCTAATTCAGCTGAATACTGTGGTTTCCAATCCCATAGTCTGTTTTGCATTAAGGTTTTGCACTAAGGTTTCACAGCATTCATGCTTTCAAAATGCTTGTCCTCTTTATTTGCTGGATGCAGCCTGTATGTTTCTAGTCATGATTCGACAAAAAGAATTACAAACAAATGTCCCATCAATTTATATATAATCATGTCTTGCAGACAAAAGCTGTATTCCCTTTAGCTTGTGCTTATTTTGACATCTTAGGAGATTTTATCTGAAATTAAACTATAATTTTATAGAAAATATCTAGTTTAAATGCTTGGTATCACTTGGTGTATATTTTAAGAGCATTCATGGAACACAGATGTTCCTGAGCAGAGTGAAGTAAAAATCACTATACATACAAAGCTACAGTGCTATGCAAACAGTTATCATCATTTTTAACATTATTAATATTAATATACATAAACATTTGCAATTCTAACAGTTATTAATAGCTGTTCGAGCCAACCATTACTCATCTTGAACTTCCTTTATTAATTTTATACTAGCTGGTTATAGTTTTGTTTTATTCATTCTTTTTCAACTGCAAGCTTTTCAGCTTTCCAACTTGAAGCTAACAGATGGTAAAGGTGAATTATGGTTTGACTGAATTATTTATTAACTGCGAAAGAATCGCAACTTCTCCTTCGAGTTAATGAGTTCACGTATTTTTCTAATTTCTCTACAAATATGTGGAGTAGTATACATTAACTTTCCCAGAATGCAATATAAATTGATAGCTCTAAAAACCTTGTTCTGATTTAGTTGTGACTTTTAGACTTTTGTTCATTATTCTGAGGCATTGCTTATGTGTATGTGCATTTATTTATTTTTTGTTCAAGTCAATGTTTTGGAATTTGTACTCTACCTGTCTTTAACTCCTTGAATATGGCAGTATGACTGCTTCATGCCATTTTGTCACACTTGTACAGCACATGAACAGACCCTTTGGTCCGACTCATTTGTGCCAAACAGTCATCCCAATCTGACCTAGACCCATTTGCGAGCATTTGACCCATATCCCTCTTAAGTCCTTCCTATTAATGTATCCAGATGCCTTTTAAATGTTGTGATTGTACTAGCCTCCACCATTCCCTCTGCCAGCTCATTTCATACACACACCACCCTCTGTGTGAAAAAGTTACCCCTCACGTCCTTTTTACATCTTTCCCATCCAATCTTAAATCTATGCCCTTTAGTTTTGGACTCTCCCACCCTAGTAAAAAGACCTTGGTTATTCAGTCTATCCATGCCCCTCATGATATTATAAACCTTTATAAGGTCACACCTCAGCCTCTGATGCTCCAGAGGAAAAAGCCCCAGTCTCTCCCTATAAACTCCTTCAATCTGGTTTCAAGCCTGTCCAAGTTACCTGTTAGCAATCATATGCTTTTGCTTTTGGAGCTTTGGAACAATTCTCGTTGGTGTCTTTGACCTTGGGTACGTAGCATTGTTGACACTCAATCCTCCTCTGCTATATTTCTGTTCTGTGTTGATATTGTATTGATTCCTTATTACTCCTTTTTCTGAGTTCTGCACCCGTCGGCTCTATTGTAACTAGCACATCTCGGAGAAGCTCTTCTGTAATCACTTTGGGAATGGCCTGTCTTGGTTGTCTATAGGCATGATATAACTTCCAGTCAATCACATGGGCATGAAACTTAGCGATAGAGAGCATCATCTGACTCCATGAAGTTTTTTTCAACTTAACATTTACAAAACCAAAGCAATCTAGTTTAGGTCATAACAGAGATTCAGTATCCTTGCCTTGCCTCCTAATTCTATCCACCTTCTGTTTGTTCATTCAGGTTGAACACTTGCAACCCATGTTGCATTCTACAGTAGGTATTGCTTTTGTATCATGTTTATCCTCCTCAACAGCTATTGTTGTCCTCTACTTTGTAGCAATTATCAACAGTAAAAGGTACTTGTTCAAGCATGTACTATAGTCAATAAGAAAGAAACCAAACCGCAAATAGGGACACAAGTATTTGATGTAGAAGCGAAAATTGAGAGGATTAGCTAATGCTGCAGTTGCAATCTAAAAGCCTTACTTGAGAATGTCTTGGTATATATGTGCATCCCCATGATTGTAAAATCTCCCAGGACTCATTTTGTTTTCAAAATTGTCTATGCACATAAAATGAAAGGACATATCTCTGTTACTTAATCTTCTTTATTGTCGAACACTGTTCAAATCTGCACTCTCTCATTCATAAAAATACATTTGATCCAGACAGGTTGATCTTCGGACATTTGTAGACTAGTTGGATAGTTCCAAGGGTTTACACATTCATCTTCCGGCTGCATTCATCTTCGCAGTTAACTTTCCCAAAGAGGACCTGACCCCTCCCCACGTATTTCTGCCATCATCCTCCCCACACCCTCATACACCAATCCCCAAGATGTCCTGGGACTATAACACTAGGGATGCCTCAGCTCCCCAAAGGGTTGCCATGCCTATCTGGGTTCCAGACACCAGTTATTCAAAATTCCCATTTCAGTGGACATAGCAGGTCATTGAAGTGGCCAGTTGCCTCGGGGGACCACACACGCTCATACTATGGTCTATCCCAATCCTGCTACTGTGAAATGAGAGATGCTGGTTTGCGCACTACTGCCTTAGTTGAGCTAACTTAATTAATAATGCTTTCATTAATTAAGTGTCGTGTGTATGATCTTAGAAATCCTTTGACCATGCTGTTGTGGATTCCAAACTAGATCTTGTTCTGATGGTGCTAATCACAACTAGTACATTCTTGAGCAAAGCATAGAAGATTTCCCTTCTCAGGACTTGAACTTGAACTCCATAATATTGGCAAAGTCTGAGCTGAGAAAGATTGATGTAGAATGATGTACAAAAATCTGACCAGCAATTCAAATTGAAAACAACGTCTACACCGCAAGATCCCTGATTGAAAAGTAGGGCAAATATTGCTTGTCTTTCTAATTTAAAATTTAATGGGTGGCGTTGGGGGAGGAGACTTAAAAGAAATACTAATGAGAGATAAAATGGAAGGAAGCGCGTTGTGCAACCAGCTTCTTATTTGACGATTGAATAGAACATGCTCCTGATGAAGTGGTCTGAGGTTGTTGCCATACTTTGGGGACATTCTCTAGAACTACAAAGTTTAGAATGAGAAAGCTGTACTAGGCTGTTGATTGTTTTAACTCGTCACTTAAATGTAAAACGTAATCGCTTTCAAAAAAATATTTAGCTTTTTATGTACTGCTCCAAACATTTTGACAAATGAGAAAATGTTTAACTTGGCTAACTCTGATTAACAGGTGAAAGAAGTTGTAGGCAGTACAGTTTAATGTGCTAGTTGGAAACCTGCATGAAGAGACCATTATTCCTTCCGGTTTCCTGACCTTAAAATGGAAGAAAAATACATTTTCCTTGTTTGCAAAGCAAAGGAAGACCAGCCAATATTATTTGGGAAATGGGTGAGCTCCTTATTTTTGCTGAAACAGGAAGAATGGATCTGAGTTTAATGCCTCACCAGCGGATGGAAGCCTTTTCTCCAGCATCTCTTGTACCTGAAATATAAATGAGGTCAAGAGGGTGTTACATGGTGACATTTAAGCAACATTTCTGAGTACTGATATGAGACGGAATAGCCAATTTTGATATGCATTCTTACAAGAATCTGTTTAATGTTCAAATGCAGTAATACTGTACAATCTCCATAGTTTAGGGAGTAGGCCACAGTCAGACTTGTGGGCCCAGTACAACCAGTCCGGGGAGTCAGATAGGGAGTCTGATATCGCTCAGCGGTTTGGTGACTCGTCATTTGGGCCATCCAGCTAAGTCACTGAAAGTGGTGGACCACAGTGAGTCCTGCGGGTTCACCCGTTAAAAGTTAAGTGGGGATTATTTGGGACTACTGCTGCAAAAGAAAAGCTAAGCAAATTAATTGCGGAGATTGAAGGCAGCATGCTGGGTCGCTGATGGCTTAGCACTTCTGAAGGGGGAATAACTCCATATACAAGAAGGGGTGACAGTCGAGCATTGAAAGAAAAGGGGTAATGCAGGAGATGGGGTTGTCAAAAATCAATAGCACCCTGCTTCTGTGGGAGAACAGTGGACAAATGTATCTGGGATGTTATTCGATTTGCTTGGGACTGAAGATGGTAAAGTGGGAAGATGAAAACTTAGATAAACAATTTGGGTGGGAATGTGGAGAAGTTCAAAACTGACGGGGTTCATGGGATGGATTACCAAGAAGTGAATGAGTATATTTGAGGGTTCGCCAAAGTATAAGAGAATGAGGCTAAGACTCTCAGACTAGACCTATATTAATGGAGCATGGAAACATTAGAGGTGATTTTATGGAAACAAGTAAGATCTAAAGAGAACTAGATAGGGTGAATTCCGAGAGGCTCCCACATGTCGGGGGAGACTAAGGGGACACAGTTTATGGATAGGTGTCCCTTTTAAGACCTTTCTTCCGCTCATAATGATTACAGTGTGGAATTATCTTCTCCAGAGAGCAGTAGAGGCCATGTCTTTAAAGTTTATTCAAGGTCAAGCTAGATAATTTTTCAATTTTTACAAGGTGGTCAAGGGTTATGTGGTGCAGACAGGAATGTGGAGCTGAGACTACAACGAGATTAGCCATGACATTATTGAATAATGGAGTTGGTTTGAAGGGCCTTTTTTTTATTCCTGCTCTTAAGTCCAATGTTGTTATGTTCCTGCTTCATAGGCAACAAAGTATTTTTGAAATGCAGTCAATGTTGTAATGTCAGCATGTAGAGCAATGTCTCCCAAATAGCAATGATAATTATTTGTTAGCTAAGGGCTAAATATTGGTCAGGAAACCAGGAAAAAATTCCTGTCTTTCTTTGATCAGTGCCAGGATATCCTCCAGAGCACTCTCTATACTGTGTTAGGTGAGAGCTTGACCTCACATCCACTTCAGGTAAGCCTTCTGAAGTACGGCCCTCCCTCATTACTGAACGGAGGTGTAAGAGCATGAATCAACAATCTTCTAATTTAACATGAAACCAAACTAGCATTTAATTGATTAGCTGTGGTGCAAACTGGCAGACTCTGGTGTGTGGCTATATTTTCCACTGACCTATTTATAGAATCACCAATATTGAAAGCCTGCGTTTACACTTTGCTGTTTGACATTCATAAATTTTTAGTTGTTTTCTTACTGCAAGTGATTCGTTACCTACCATTTGTTATAGAAACTGAGTTTAGGTAGATCATTTCTGGACTCTTTCACAATTGGTTAAATATCTGTCACAGAGAGGGTGGTCTTTTATTTTTTACCCCATGGCTTCTAATCCTGTAGGAGGTCAACCGGTAACTTGGCACCTCTCCAGGCGACAGCTGATACTTCTAGCACCACAATAAAACCTCCCCTTCAGGTGTGTGTTAAATAAGGAAAAAATATTCACGTTATTTTTTATATATTGTGTACAGAGCAGTATTTCAAAAAATGTACTTTTATGGCTAATTTGATGATTCCCCCAGTTATAATCTTTCTGACAATTTGGAATATTGTTAGTTTTCACTGCTATAGTTTCTGTCTGCACTGTAGTAGCCTCTGAAGTCAGACAGATGTGAGTCCACGGTGGGTAAATGATGACTGCTGATTTTTGTTTTGTTTTCTGTTCTCCTTCCTCAATGCTTCCTTCACAAATTACGAGCATAGTATGATTACTAATGCAGTTGGTTTAAGATATTGCTGCTGGAAGTTATGAGATAATTACAATATATTTGCACTACTTTTTCCCCACATGACTTAAAATGGTTATCATAACACTTACTCCTAGCCAGTCATAGCAGTGATTAATGCATAAGCACCTACACAACAGCAACATTTACATAAACATTAAATTTGCTTCCAAAATTGTACTTCATATTATATATGAGTACTCCGATTGTTCAATTCGACTTAAATTCATTAAGTAGTCATTAGGTCATACAGAACTTGACTATTGCTGGAAAGGGACTCATTTTTCTAAGGTTTTCATCTTGCTCCAATTGTGACATTTTGCAAGAATACGAATTCAAGGGGATAATCAACATTTATACCACAAAAGAGGTTGGGAGTTTACTCGGATGGAGGCATTGTCATGGAGAATGTACCCATCAATGCTGATTTAACCAGACAGGTTGATGCAGATTAGTCAGGGCATTGCCCTGAGAAAAAGCCAGTGAATGGCTGTCACCTATTTTGTTGAGTTGAAAAAAACATTAACCCGCATAGTCCCAGTGCTTGCAGGTGCGTCACACCTCAAGCCTGGCTGACAATTTTTAAATGGTTGCCTGCTTAATTCCTTATACATTCAGGATTATTCAGCGAATGTTGTCCAATTGCAAGAGTGCATCTAATGTTAGACACAAGATTGCAAGTTTTGCAAGCAGACTGTTTAGGTACAGTCAGTACCTTGCTCGTTGTGAGCAGCTGAAGGGACATGCTAATCGAAACAATTCCCTAGTCTCTGGAATCACACTGGTATTGGAATTCATATATTTCATAGGGGAGGCAATGGCCTAGTGGTATTATCGCTGGACTGTTAATCCAGAGACCCAGATAACATTCTGGGGACCTGGGTTTGAATCCCGCCACGGCAGATGATGGAAATTGAATTCAATGAATATCTGGAATTGAGAATCTAATGATGACTATAAATCCATTGTTGATTGTAGGTAAAAACCCATCTGGTTCACTAATGTCTTTTAGGTAAGGAAGTGGCCATCCTTACCTGTGACTCCAGACCTACAGCAATGTGGTTGAATCTTAACTGCTCTCTAGGCAGTTGGGGATGGGTAATAAATTCTGGCCTAGTCAATGACGCCCTCATCCCGTGAACGAATAAAGAAACAAAAAAAAAGCTCATTTAGATGACAGGCAGAATGTCTTTTTGGCTTGACAGCAGCATTCTGTTAGTTAGTCACTCATGTTACTGCATTGTAGAAGCATGGAATTGCTATCTTCACCTGTTGCTCCTAGATTTCAGATGTAGGATAATCTGAGGTAGACAGGGCAATAGTAGGGGCAGTACAAGGATACATAGGAAACCAAATACATGGGGGATTCAGAAGGGTCATCCAGGGATCTGGAAAGATTGAGAGTGAGCAACAATTTGGCAGATCTGGTGTAATGTGGGAAATGTGATGTCATCTAGTTTGGTGGGAAGATTAGAAGAACAGGAAATTGTTTAGATGGAGAAAGGATACAAAGTGTTGTGATGCAGATGGATCTGGATGTCACTGTACATGAATCAGAAAATGTTAGGTATGATGAATCATCAGGGATGCAAATCAAAATTTAGCCTTCCTGCAAGGTGAGTGGAATAAAAAAGCAAAAGTCTTTTAACTACTACACAGTGCATTGTTGAGAACAGGCTTGGCGGGATATACTTGCATTGGATGCAGTTCAGAAAATGTTCACCAATAGTGAAGGAATTTGTCTTAGAAGGAAAGGTTGAGCAGTTTGGGTGTTCAGAAAAATGAAAGTACACAGTAAATAGGGCAAAAAATGTTTAGGGTGGGTGTTTTCTAGTGTGTGTGAATTTTTAACATTGTAAAAAGTCGTAATTATTGTTAACAACTTCTTTAGACCTGAAAATTTAATTTGAGCAGTGGAGTCTCATTCCTTTAGCGTTCAGTTCATATTGGAGATTTTGAAAGAATTAAAAACATGTGTTTCAGTTATTCTGCCTATCTCCATCTATATCTCAGTTGTATCCTTTATTCCACCAATTTTTATTTTGCTTACTTCTTTATAGCTCATGGTTTAGATACGAAATGTCTCAGTGAGTGTTCTTCCATTTGGTTTATAGATGACACCGGTGATTGACCTGCTGTCTCATGCTGTTGATTGCCTGTAGATGGTTAATATTTGTGATTTGGGTGAGGTAGGGCAACAATGGCATGAATGAGAGATACAGCTGAACTACCACAGGTAGTAACATGCTCCCCATTCTAGCTGATGTCATTGGTGTAGGTTCCTTTTAAACCTCATCGAATTTCTCAAGCCCACCTAATTAAACATGTATTTTATTCACTGAACAGTGACGCATCACCACTGGAACTTGATGATGTAGACTCATACTCAACAAACCAAACAAATGTAGAGAGATTATTTAGCTGGTTAACAATGACAGTTGGTGTAATATGCCAGGCAGGACTTGGCCTGTGCCCAATTCTTTGTATTATTGACTGAACACAAGACTCAGATACAAATTATTCTGTTGTCTTGAATAATCAGCAAATCTAGTACAGTACGTAAATTGTAAATGCCTAATAGGCTGTAGTTTTTCCAGAGATAAAAGGTACTACAGATGCTGGAGAATCCGAGATAACAAGCATGGGGCTGGATGAGCACAGCAGGTCAAGCAGAATCATAGGTGCAAGAAAACTTGACGTTTCGGGCCTAAACCCTTCATCAGAAATGGATTACATGTCAATCGCCAAGGAACAGATTCAAAATCAATTAGATTATCACCCATTATGTCTGGCCTACATTTTCCCTGTTAATAAGTTTGCCACCTTTTTAAAATTGCTGTTTACAAGTGGTATTTCAAGGCTTCTTTTTAACACTATGCATGTTGAGTACAACTTAGAATTGAAGACTCCTTCTCTAGACATTTAAATGTTATGAGTGAGAAATCTTAGACTGGCCACAATGTGTTTGAAACCATAGTCAACCATTGAAAACGTCAACCAATCATCACTCACAAAAAAGTGATCCACTATCGTTCAGCATTTTTTGTAACTCGAGGTATCCTTTTACACCATTCCAGCAATCGACTTCAGAAATATGCCAGACAAAATTGTTTGTCTTTCTGTTTGCTTCATAAAGTCTTGTTTGTATTTGTGACATTTGTACAAAGAAACTCCCCTACTCCTCTCCAAGGATATTGTGAATGTGCTTCAAGTGTCCTTCATAAGGAGCCTATTGTTAAAATATTTAGTGCCCTAAAGAATTGATTATTAGAAGTGAGAACCCTGACCGGCTTTTCATGCCACCCATCTCCCACCATATCTTATGACCACCACCAATATGCTTCACACTCGATACATTTTCAGGTTCAACACCAAAACACTGTGTATCTCAAAACACTCACTTGTCCTTCCTTTTTCCCAAATATCCAGTGATGCAATGGCAAGATGCAAGGATTGTAACAGACCATTCTTATTTTGTACATTGACTTACTGGGATGCGTTGTGTACTGTTCCATGATATTATTTTCCTGAACTGGAATGTTGTTCTTCAGATCCACAGTTCAAGTTTTGAATAACAATGGTTTATTTTGCTTGCAATAAATGGATGAGGATAAAAGGTATAATTGTAAACCATCCATTTTTTTACCCTTCATACTGTAAATAATAGAGAAACATTGTGTTCATTTTAAATATTGTTGTGACCCAATGAAGAGGTCCACAACTCCCCTCTTCTTTTAACAATCTAGCAGTGGCTCACAACTGTGTTTTGTTTTCATCATGAGTACATTGCTATCACACTTCAATTAAACTTAGTACACCAGATCAGAAATGAAGGAGGACCAATCGTAAGGTTTTCTTGAATGAAATGTAGGTGAGTTTTATTACCCCAAAAAAAACAACAGGCAATGAACCTCCAAAGAAGATAGGGGTAGGATGGTTATCTGGTACAAACATGAAAGTAAAGACAGTTGTAGTTTACAGTTTTTAGATTCTTGAGTTGCAAGAGTGAAACCTGAGTCCAGATGCTTGGTCTTTGACAAGTATTGGGCCAGTTGCTGGGATCCCTGCTGCCTGGATTCAATTTCATCGATGTTTCTGTGTTAGCGATGACCTTGTAGAGGTTTATAAAATCATGAGGGGCACAGATAAGTTGATTAGCAGAGGTCTTTTCCTGAGGTTGGAAGAGTTTAAAACTAGGGAGCATATTTTTAAGGTGAGAGAGGAAAGGTTGAAAAGGAACTTGAGGGGCGATGTTTCACACAGACGGTTGTTTGTATATGGAGTGAACTGCCAGAAGAAGCGGCAGATGCAGGTACAGTTTATAACTTTTAAAAGACATTTCGACAGGTACATGAATAGGAAAGGTTTAAAAGGATGTGGGCTAAATGCAGGCAGATGAGAGTAATTTAGTTTGGGAAACTTGGTTGGCATGGACAAGTTGGATGGAAGGGTTCATTTCCGTGCTGTATGACTTTATAACAACTAAAGAACACCAAGATCCCTGTCCAAAAACAACTCTAGGTTGTTAGTTAGATCTCACATATGACCCAATATTAGCTCTAATAGGAAAACCGTGACTGAGCCATTCTTCAATTAAATCCACAGCCTATCAGGAACTGTAAACTTCTCAAATGTTTCAAAGTACTGAGATAGTACACCTTGTTATTTCAAAGTACTGACCCAGTTTAGATCTACTTGACCTGAATCTCATAGTTTTGTGGTCCTTGGCTCCATTCCATTAAATATCGTGAAATGAATGGTAATTGTACCTCATTAATTTTTTAATCTTTGACAAAGCCATAGATACTTCTGATTCAATATGGTGGTTTCCAGATTAGTTAAATGATTTTTCACTTTGGACAACCATTGTATGGGTTTGTGGAAACTACAGCCAGTTTATCTTGAATTGAACTTAATATTGCAATTTGTGGGACTGTGCTGTGAGCGTTGGCAATAACAGTGACTTGTATTTTAAAATCCTTAATTGGCAATTGCATACTTTGGACCATCTGAAGATTTTGCATGGTGATATATCAGTAGAAGTTACTCCTTTATTGCCGTAAAAAAACCCCGATGTGATCCTGTTTCTAAAAATGAAAATTCAAGTTGAAATTGAACCTAGACAGAAATCCATTTCATCCTGATGACCTGCTCATTCCTAAGGCATTACCCCTATATGCATGAATTAGACTTCAAACCTGGGACTTGTTCATCAGTGCCACAAAGACACAAGTTAGACACTAGAATGAAAGTTATTTGACCCTTTCCTGCAATCACCTTGTGGAAGTCCAGTGGAAGAGGCACATGTGCTTTGGATTTGCTGAGTCCTGGGCTAAGGTACTTGCTTCTTTGTAGCCTTGTTTGGAGACTGAATCTCCCGATCTGGCTGACGGACATAGTGATTTGGGCTACGAGTAAGTACTCCCTGCATTGGAAAATTGCAAATCTTCAATCTTAGAAGGTCCCATTGTCAGTTTTGCAATTGGCATCCTGACGAAAACGAGATGTACTATTCTGCTGGAAAGTGGGCATAGCAGAGATCCACGATTGAGATTGAAGACTGATCTGCTGATGAGAGGGTGAGGATACGATTTCAAAAAGATGTCAGAATGGTCACCTTGGCATGTGCACCACTGAAGGCAGATGGTAATGGTACACCTGGGGCAGGAGGGGACTACACCGCTTCAAAACTCTTATCAGCTGCCAGCTGTACCCAACACTGCCCCTCACCCAGCTCTGTCACCATCCTGCTGTAAGCTACAGTTTGTGGCTCTGGGGCAAGTAGATGCCCAACATGCACAAGTATAATGTGGTGCCCAATAGCACTGTGTCAGTGGATAATCTCCCAGTCTACAGGCAAGATCCTTGTTAAACTTCAGGCATTATTGCCCTCTTCAGGTCTGTTGCCTTTCTCCTGTAGATTGTTGAAGGAACTTTTTGGTTTCAAAACATCTGATGAATTTTCTTTTGACCGCAGTTCACTGTTCATACCTGCTTTACATTTAAATTCCACAGCCATCTGCTCCTGGTTTGTTTTTATGCCTCGCTAGAGTTTTTTATTGCTATTTTCGCTCCAGAAGTATTTTCCCCCACGGAAACTTTTTTCCCATGATGCAAATTGTGCCAATATAACTGCGATATAAAATATTTTGTTTTATGCACATAGACCTTCAAGGTCAGAACATTTTTAGACTTCTCCATGATTCTGCTGGACAAAATCTTTAATACAGTGTTCTTATAATAATATTCTGACTTTTATTTCTTGTAGCTGAATTAATATATTGCATTCCATATTTTTGTAAAAAAAACTACTTAAACGTTTTTTTCCAAGAACATTCTCCTCAAAATATTATTAAAACTAACAAGAAAATTTGTTATTCAGCAGATGCTAACGTACAATATTGAAGAACAAAATACCCATTGTATTGGTAGTTACACTATCTAACTTATATTGGCTAAGCCAAGATCCCTGCTGTGCCAGCAAAATAAGAAATTCATCAATTAGAATTATAGATCATACTGTACAAAAGGGACCTTTTGGCCCATTAAATCTGTACTGTCAATGTTAGTTACCTCTGCACCTAGTTTCTGGCCTCATAGTAAACACATTGATTTTGAAAAAGCCATTTTCTGAACATTTATAGCACACATGGCAAAAGAAAAAAAACATCGCTAAGACTTGAATGCACCTCGTGCTGCATGGCCCTTGTACCCTTCATGACCAAGGCGTTACTTAAGGACATAAAGATTTTGAGCAGGAGTAGGCAATTCAGACCCTCGAGCCTACTCCGCCATTTAACACAATCGTGGCTGATCACATCTCAGACTCAATTCCACTTCCTTGCCTGTTCCCCATAACCCTTTGAACTATTACTCATCAAGAATCTGTCTATCATCTAAAATTTTACTCAGTGGGGCACCTGCCCACTTTGAGGCAGTGAATTCTGCAGATCCATGACTTTTTGAGAGAAATAATTTATCCTCATCACTGTTTTAAATCAGCCACCCTCGGCCTAAAACTGATCTCTTGTTCTTGACTCTACACAAGTTCTGTGTTTACTTTGTTAATCCCCTCTAGCACCTTATGTATTTGAATTCAATCTTCTCTGTCATAAGTATTGGCCGGCGCCTAAGTGAACATTTTCTGAACTATCTCCAATACAATTACATCCTTCCTCAAACAAAGGGACTAAATCTGTGCACAGTGCACACAAATGCCTGATACAGTTTGCAGCAATACTTCCTTACTTTTATACTCAATTCCCTTAACAATAAATGCCAAAATTCCATTATTCCTCCTCATTACCTGCATGCAAACTTTCTGCAACTTGTGCACTAGGACACCCAGATCTCTCTGCACTGAAATATTTTGAAGTTTTCCGTCATTTAGATAATAAGCTGTCTTTCTATTCTTCCAACCAAAATAGATAACCTCCCATTTATACATGTTAAACTCTGTCTGTCAAATTTTGATGCATTCAACACTTTGTAATTTAGTTTACTTATTTCTTAGAGGCAACCTACTTTTCCATTAATTTTCATGTTACCTTCAAATTTGGCTATCCAAATCACTAACATAGATTGTAAATATTTGGAGCCCAAGGGCTAAACACTCTGGCGCTGCATTAGTTATAGCTTGCCTACCAGCCGACTATCTCCTTATGCTGGCAGTGTCAATCCCTGTGCTCTTCTAATCTGCTCAAACATTTGGTTGGTTTTACTCAATGAAACGTTTGGTCATTATCCATGGACCAGACTGAGAAAAGAGAGGCATTTGTGCCTTTGAAAGCAGTGGTCATGAAGCTGTCAGGATCTCTACTAAAATTAATATGTTTCTGAGGAACACATTTCTTAAATAAATGAGAATCGGGATGACTTTGGAATCAAAACCTCTAGTTAGAATTTTGTTTGCAATCTTGGCTTGTTGTCGGGGGGAGGGAGTGCGTGTTGGTTAGCTTTAGTTGGCTAGGAGAGTGGTTTGAGATGCACGGTGAAGCCAACAGCATGGGTTTAATTCCCACACCAGCTGAGGTCACCAATGAAAGATTGTCCTACTCAACCTCACCCCTCATGTGAGGCGTGGTGACCCTGAGTTTAAACCACCATCTGTCATCTCTTTGTCCAATAAAAGCACGCCTCTATGGTCTGGTAGGGCAATGATGACTTTAATCCATGAGCCCAGGATGATGCATTGGGGAATTCAGGATCACATCCCACCACAGCAACGTGTCAATTTAAATCCAATCAATAAATCTGGAACTGAAAGCTCGTAATGGTGAGGCTGAAACTGCCATTGATTGTTCTAAAAAGCATCACTTTGATGATTGAGAATAGCCTGTTAAGGTAGTAATTGGCCACAGGTATTGTCCTAATTTTGTGTATAGGATATACCTGGCTAATTTTTCACATTGTCAAGTAGATGTGCCAGTGTTGCAGGTGTGCTGGAACAGCTGGATTAATGATCCAGCTAATTCTGGAGCACAAGTCTTCAGTACTATTCACACAATGTTGTCAGGGCACGTAGCCTTTGCAGTATCCAGTGTGTTCAGCCACTTTGTGAAATAACGTGATATGAATTGAATCAGTTGAAAATGGCATCTGTAATGCCGGGGATTTCTGTAGGAGGCCGGGTTGGATCATTCGGTCAGCACTGCTGGTTGAAGATGGATGAAAGTGCTTCAGTCTTTCACACTGAGGTGCTGGGCTTCTTCATCATTCAGGATGGGAATACTCAAGGAGCCTCCTGCCTCAGTGTGCTGTTTAAGTGCCCACCATCATTCATGGCTGGAAGTGACACTACTGCAGAACATAGATCTGATGTGTACTTGTGGGATCACTTAGTTCTGCCTGTCGCTTGCTGCTTCCACTGTTTGGTGTAGAGTGGCTTTGTTATATCTTCACCACCTTGATATCTCATTGTGAGATGCACCTGATACTGCTCCTGGCTTTCCTTCCTGCACTTTTCATTGAATCTGAATTGATCCACTGTCTTAATGTTGGTGTTAGAGTGAAGGGATGATATGTTAAATCATGATGTTATTAACGGGTAGAGGGTTATTTTGAAATTAAGTAAATACCAATCAGCCTCTCTGCACATTTTCTAAACTTTTAATGTAACATATACTTGAAGTTATAGACATAATGATTAGGAGTTTCAAATATTCAAGACTTTTTTTACAGAATCATACCAAATATTAACATATTACTTTTCCATTAGGTGGGCAGGCGGATGAAAGCCACTTAACATTTGGAAGGACAAGGAAGTGGGGTATTGGACAGTATGATCAAGCTGATGGTCGCCTGCTGTATGATCAAAGTGGATGGCTGAAAACCTCTGGCCCTTGTCACTCTGAGCCTGCTGGAGTATTCACTACAACTAGCCAGACAGGGGAGGTAGGTAACACATCATGGGAATGATCTTGGATCTATTCTTTCTCCAAAGCAAATTGAAATGCCTCGTTAGTATGAATTCCAGATTCAATAAGGTCATATTGTTTACGATGGGCCAAGCTGCTTGTTTAGCACTCCCGTGGAGTGTTGGTGCTGATTCCCACAAGTTTTAGGGGCAGTAGTTAATGTTTTGTAAGCTGTTGCATTGTTTTTGGCAACATTTATAAGGCACCTGGATGGGTATACGAATAGGAAAAGTTTAGAGGAATATAAGCCAAATGCTGGCAAATGAGACTAGATTTATATAGGCTATCTGGTTGGCATGGACGAGTTGGACTGAAGGGTCTGTTTCTATATCTCTCTATGACTTTAATAGTCCAGATTTTGAAATTATGAGGTGCATGGATAGAGTAAATAGGAAGAAACTGTTTATGCTCATGAAAGAATTATGAATGAGAAGGCACAGGCTTAAAGTGATTTGCAAATGTAGCTTTTTTTCATCCAATGAGTGGTTCAGGTCTGAACGGCACTGCCTGTAATTATGGTTGAGGCAGAGTAAATTGAGGAATTCAACAGGGCAATGAATGATAATTTGAATAGAAACAGCTTGTAAGGGTATGGGGGAAAGTAGACTAGATCACGATGGTCATTGGAGAGCCTCTGCAAACATGATGGACCAAATCTGTGCTGTAACAGTTCTGAGATTCGGTGATTCAGAATATATGTTTCATCAAGGGAGAATTCTGTTCCACGAAAAATATTTTTCTCTTCCCTGAAGCCTGCACTCTGTTGATCTTAATAGTGAACAAATCACTTGTTCACGTATTGCCAAGGATGTGGTTGTCCTTCAGACTCCTGAGGTTCACCACGCTGGCTGAAATTGACTAGCCTCAGATTGTTTTTAGTGCCTTATCTGCAAAATTCTTGTTTTCTGAAGTTCTGTGTGCCCAGCTGGATTTTCAAAATCAATAAACCACTGAACAGTCCATCCCCATGTTTAATTTTGCAAAACAAAGAGTTTACTCAAAAAAAGGTATTAATAATAATTTGTATCCTTCTTCACAAATGGGAGAGGGGCAAGGGAGCTCTGAAATAAATAGAGAGAAGGGGTGGGGCTGGGGAACGTAGGTGGAATGGTGATAGGTGGGTGCAGGTCGGCAGTGGTGGGGATTGGTCAGTGAGGTGGGAGGAGCAGATAGGTGGGAGAGAAGACGGACAGGTCAAGGAGGCGGGGATGAGAGGGAGGGTTCGTCATGGGTTGAGGCTGGGGAGTGGGGAGATTTTGAAACTAGTAAAGTCCATATGAGACCATTGGGTTGTAGGCTTCCAAGGTGGAATATGAGGTGCTGCTCCTCCAGTTTCCGGGTGGCGTCATTGTGACAGCAGAGGAGGCCGCATCGGGAGCAGCGGATGCAATAGATCACATTGGATTGCACATCTATTGCATCCGCTGCTCTCGATGTGGCCTCCTCTACTTCGGTGTGACCCAGTGGAGGCTCAGAGACAGCTTCGAGGAGCACCTGCGCTCAGTTTGCAACAAACAACAACACCTTCCAGTCGCGAACCACGTCAACTCCAACTCCCTCTCCCACTTCCTGGACGACATGTCCATCCTGGGCTTCCTCCAGTGTCACAACAATGCCACCCACAATGCCATTAGGGAGGGAATTCCAGGATTTTGACCCAGCAACAGTGAAGGAATGGTGAGTGGCTTGGACGGGAACTTGAAAGTGATGGTGTTCCCATGAATCTGCTGCCCTTGTCCTTCTAGATGGAAGTGGTGGTGGGTTTGGAAGGTGCTGTCTGAGGATCTTTGGTGAATTTCTGCAGTGCGTCTTGTGATAATACGCACTGCTGCTACTGAGCGTCGGTGGTGGAGGGAGTGAATGCTTGTGGATGCAGTGCCAATCAAATGGGCTACTTTGTCTTGGATGGTGTCAAGCTTCTTGAATGTTGTTGTGGCTGCACTCATCCAGGCAAGTGGGGAGTATTCCATCACACTCCTGACTTGTGCCTTCCAGATGGTGGACAGGTTTTGGAGAATCAGGAAGTGACATGCTCTTGTAGCTCCTGTATATCAACTGACATTTTCCCAGCCACCATCGGTTCTGAGGAAGGGTCACCAGACCCAAAATGTCAACTGTTTTTTTTTTCCTTCACAAATGTTGCCAGACCTGCTGAGCTTTACCAGCAACTTTGTTTTTGTCCCTTGTAGCTACTGTGTTTATGTGGTGAATCCAGTTGAATTTCTGGTCAATGGTAATCCCAGGATATTCATAGTGAGGGATTCAATGATGGTAACACCATTGTATGTCAAGGGGTGGTGGTTAGATTGTCTCTGATTGGTAATGGTCATTAGACTGGCATTTATGTGGCGTGAATGTTACTGCCAACTTGTGTTGCACTGGAGGCAGTGGTGACCCATTGGGTGGTTTCTGCAGCGTGACCATGGACAGACAGCAGCTCCAGTGGGTAGCCTGCAGCCTGGTGAGTGAGGACTCCAAATTGCAGACCCCTGGCAATGATGCCACATGAAGAGAGGCCACAAAGCTCTGTCCTCGGAGCAGCCTTCAGTCTAAGAGAGACAAAGCTTACACCAAATTGGCATCAACCAAATCAGTTACTGTGCCACAGAAGTAATGATGAAACTAACCTCAGAGCACTCAACAAGATTTCAGGCCCCAATAGCTTTGCTATGTTAAAACAAAATATTGTGAAACATCAGACACAGACTCCCTTATTTCTGTGAGGCAGGCAGGGGAGAGAAATGGGTAAAATGAACTACCTTTTAAAAATATTGAAAAGATCCTTCAGCTGAGAGTAGGGAAGCTTTTTTTATATGAAAGTGACAAAATATAATTGACTTAAAGAGCACGGTCATGTTGCAGTTGCCAGGAGTAATGTTTATTGACAATAAAGATTGTCAGTAATGAATTGGAATATGTTTGCATTTTATGAAAATTTTCTTTGCGCATTCATCACCAATGAACTCAAACACAACTTCAATAGGCCTGTGTGTTTAATCAATACCAGGATTTAATAATACACCTTCTGTTCTATTCTGCTGCAGCTAAACACATCAGGATGTCGCGTTGGCCAGGATGAGGTGGATGGCAGATTGTTAAGCTCTTCTTCTGGAAATGAAGTTATTTCTTCCACACCATCGTTTCCTGTCTCACCACCAACTCCTTACGGTAACGATACCCTTAGTACATTAATTCAAAGCTTGGAATTGTAACTGTGTCAATACAAAATTTGAAGAAGGTTAGAAAAGTAGCAACTAACTGAAATGTTGGTATGCACCAACTTGTGTGTTCCTCAATCAATGGGGGGGGTGCTACTGCATGCTTCCCTAAGTGCAATTGAATTAATTCAAGAACAACCTGTTTATCTCAAACAATATCATTTATCTGTCTCGTGTTATTTTGAATGTCTTCTCTTACAGTGAAAATTTTGAAGAATTATTCAGAAATTTCTGTACATGATGCTGGGGATCAGAGCACCAATGCTTTGGATGGATACAGAGCAACTCCAGGTAAGGAGAGCAATCTGTCTGGAGCCAGGCTTATTAACCTCAGTAAAGGACTCCCACAATGCTAATGTGATTGAACAAGGGCTCCCCACTTTATTAACCACTGCAGTCTGAGACCTGCATGCTATAAAGCACTGCAGAGGCACCTGCAGTGCTCAGTTCAGATGAATTAACCTCTTTGTAATTTGGTTGAAACATTCTGGATGTTTTTGGGAGGAATGGCATCATAATTTTGACTCTTTGTGACAAGATAAATGAGATGACATTTATTTCCATTGGCTTGAATTAAGAGTAGAATGTGTATTTTCCTTCTATTTGTGCAAATCTATGTTTAGCTTTAATCAAGGCCAGAATTGTTCTAGTCCTGAATCCACAGAAATTGCAACATTGTCTTGCAATGATAATTATAACCAATTAGAAATGACCTTTCATGTTTAGCTGTCACAAATCATGCTAGCGATGTTGTATATATTGAAGTCTTGTCCTCTGTAGAGCTTTTCCAAGATCTTATACTTTTAGGAAACGAGTTTTGGGAAGTTACAGGGATGCAGCTATTGATATTCCATTTTTTTGTCACAAATTTCAGATCCTCTTTCCTTTTGGTATAAAGGTACTTGTCACTCCCAAGAATGGTCCAAGTATCATGCTCTGGATTGCTCCTACTTAACAATATTTAACCCTCTAATAATAGAACCCAAGGAGGTCTCCGTAAGAACTGGTTTTGCTGTAAACTGGATATCATGTATGTTATGATTTTGAGGAGATTTTTGAACTTGAAATATGTGAGGGGATACAAAGGAGGACAGTATTGAGACAAACTGGCCTGAAAGGCCAATAGGTAGAAACTACAGATTAATCAATTTCAGAATCTCTGCCTGATAAATAGCAACCCAACAGGTGTTGTTGAGCATTGGAAAAATAGAATAGTGCAGAATCTGAGAATGTGAATTATATAGGAGTTCCAGCAGTCGCAGATTGAATTGTGAAAACCATTAAACAGCAATTACTCTTTTAAACCATGAAATAGTTACAAAAATAAAATAACTGCAGTTCTGTTTTCACAAACTCATACTGTCCTCAACTGCTTTACGAAAATGACAGACTTTTGAAGTGTAGTCACTGGTATGTGGGAAACAAAGCTGCCAATTTGCAGGCAGCAGTATGATAATGTCCATCAAATCTGTTTTGTTAGGAACAAAAACAAAGTTGCTGGAAAAGCTCAGAAGGGTCACCGCACCCGAAACATTAACTCTGATCTTTTTTTCACAGATGCTGCCAGGTTTGCTGAGTTTTTTCAGCAACTTTGTTCCTGTTTTGGATTTACACCATCTGCAGTTTTTTTGGTTTTTAAATCTGTTTTGTCGTTGTTGATTGGGAGGTAAACGTTGGCTACAGCATCAGGGAAACTGTTCTGCATTTGTTGGAAGTTGTTCCATGGGATCCTTTCTGCCCTCTTTACAGATAAGCAGAGCTTCATCTGAAAGACCTATACCAAAAATCGATCTTTAACAGAACATTACCCCCTCAGTTCCTCAGCTTTATTGGAGTAGCACCCTTGATCTTTCTGAAGTTCCTGGAGTGGACTGTGAACGCCACAGCCATCTAACTCCAAAAGATAACTCCTTCCAACTGAAGCAGTTGGTAAATGGCTTTGCAACCTTGTTACCACCAGATTTTGCAGTTGCTTACAGTTTTCTTCCTTTGTTCATAAGATGTGCCACCCTGCTTCAACCAGCATTTATTGCCCATCCCTTTAGAAGATGGTGGTGAGCTACTTTCTTGAACTGCTGCAGTCATTGGGCTGTTGATATGTCCATAGCACTGCAAGGGAGGAAGTTCCAGGGCTTTGTTGTAGCGTCCGTGAGGGAGCAGCAGTGTAATCTCAAGTCAGGATGGTCAGTGGCTTGGAGGGGAACTTGCGGGTGGAAGTGTTCCCATATATTTGCTGTGCTCCTCCTTCTAGGTGTGGAGGTCATAGGTTTGGAAGGTGCTGTTGAAAGACCTTGGTGAGTTACTGCAGGAAATTTTGTAGATGATATTCACTGCTCCTGCTGTGCGTTGGCGGTGAAGAAGTGAATGTTGAAGGTGGATGGGATGTCAATCAAGTTTGCTGGTTTCTCCTGGATTGTATCAGGCTTCTGAAGTCTTGTTTGATCTGCACACATCCAGGCAAGGGAGTATATTCCATCAGACTCCTGACTTGGGTCTTGTAGTTGGTAGACAAAATTCCTAGTCTCTGACCCATACTCAGGAAGCCACAGTATTTACTTTCATGGTGCACTTCAGTTTCTTGTCAATAATGACCCCCCAGGATATTAATAGTAGATGATTTGTTGATATTGATGCCATTGAATGTCAGGGGCTAATCGTCGTTTAGTTTAGAATTAGAATTTGTGTTATTGTCACATGTATTCGCATGAGTACAGAGAAAAGTTTACAAGTCGTCAATTTTGGTGCCATTTAGGTACCGAGGTACAGAGACTTAAGTAGAAATTATTTTGGTATAAAATAGAAAACTTAAGAAATTAGAAGTCTAGCACAGGGATAAAATAGAAAAATAAAGAAATAAACATGACACAATTTGCAGTCCTACCACCCAGTCTGTGCAACTCCAGTCCCCGCTGGGCCTTGCCTCCAGTCTGGACACCAGGGACTCACCTCCAGCTCACACGCCATGGACTCAGCCACAGCCCACAAGACAGGGACTCACTGCCAACCTCGCATCCAGTCCAAACCTATTCCACCAGGGTAAGTTGAGGGAAAAAAGTACGAAAAGTAAGAAGAAAATAAGAAAGAAAAGAAAAAGACAAATGGACGGAGTAGATGAGCTCCAGCACGGGATCCCTATTCCTCTGCCTCCTTGGCTATTTAAGGAGCTGTAAGGCAAGTGGAGTTGGGGCCTGGTGCAAATGATCTTGTTGAATGGTGGCTCAGGTTTGAGGGGTTGTTTCTAATGCCCCCAGACAGGACAGTGTGTGCCTTGTCCTCCTGCAGGAGACACTCACGCAGGTGCACATATTGTTGGAGATGGTCACTGCCTGGCACTTGTGTAATGCAGACGTGACTTGGCACTTATCAGGTCAAACCTGGATGTTATCCTTGTGAAGGGCATGGGCTGCGTCAATATCTGCAGAGTTGCAAATGGCTCTGAACATTGTGCAATCATCAGCGAACATCCCCACTCCTAACTTTATGATGGAGGGAAGGTCGTTGATGAAGCAGCCCATGGTCATTGGGTCTAGCACACTACTCTGAGAAACTTATGCAGAGATGTCCTGAGGATGATGATACATGAGGGCAGAGCTGTAGACATTGTCTACATGGACTTTAGCATGACCTTCGACAAGGTTCCATATGGTAGACTGATTGGTAAAGTTAGATCACATGGGATCCAGGAAGAGCTAGCCAGTAGGATATTAAATTGGCTTGACTGTGGAAGACAGAAGGTGGTGAAAGAGGGTTTTTTTTTGGTCTGGAGGCCTGTGACCAGTGGTGTCCTGCAGGGACCGGTGCCAGGTTCACTGTTGTTTGTCATTTATACAAACGATATGGATGTAAATCTAGGAAGCTTGGTGTGATTGGTGTTAGCTTGGTAAGTTTGTGCATGACACCAAATTAGGTGATATAGTGGACAGTGACTAAAGTTATCTAAGAGTAGAGTGGGATCTTGGTCAGCTGGGCCAGAGCACGAAGGAGTGAGAGATGGAGTTTAATTTAAATAAATGCAAGATGTTGCAATTTAGAGTACTGTGTACAATTCTGGTTTCCCCGCTACAGGAAGGATATTTTTAAATTGGAAAGGGTGCAGAAAAGATTTACAATGATATGACTGGGACTGGAGGGTTTGAGTTATAAGGGTAGGCTATGACTGTTTTCCTTGGAGCGTAAGAGGCTGAGGTGTGACCTTATGGAGGTTTATAAAATCATGAGGGCATAAGTAAAGTGAAGAGCAAAGGTCATTTCCCTAGGCTGAGGGAGTTTAAAACTAGACGGCATATGTTTAAGATGAGAGAAGAAAGATTTAAAAGGATCCTGAGGGGCAACTCCTTCACACAGTGGTGGTTCGTATGTGGAATGAACTGGCGGAAGGTGTGGTGGATGCAGGTATAACTACAACATGTAAAAGACATTTGGACAGGTGCATGGATATAAAAGGTTGAGAGTGATATGGGCCAAGTGCAGGAAAATGGGTCTAGGTTAGTTTGGGAAACTTGGTCAGCATAGACGAGTTGGACTGAAGGAACAAAAACAAAGTTGCTGGAAAAGCTCAGCAGGTCTGGCAGCATCTGTGAAGAAGAAAACGGAGTTAACGTTTCTAGTCCGGTGACGCTTCCTCAGAACTGATGGTGGCTGGGATAATGTCACTTTATATGCAGAAAATGGGGAGGTGGGTGGGGTAGGGAGTAAACGATAGGGTAGAGCCTTAAGAGATGGAAGGACAGTTGGACAGATAAAGGATAACGATCAGGCTGGGAGGTGAATAGTTGTTAATGAGCACTATTAGTGACTAACAACAGGGGGTGTGTAATGGCCGGCTATGTGGTAACAAGGCCTGGTGTATGGGTAGAGGGCTGGGACATGGGAAAGTTTAGGCCCTAAAATTATTGAACTCGATCTTGAGTCTGGAGGGCAGCAGGGTCCCCAAGCAGAAAACGAGGTGTTGTTCTTCCAGCTTGTGTTGCGCTTCGCTAGAATACAGCAGCAAGCTAGAGACAGAGACGTTGGCCAAAGAACAGGGTGGTGCGCTGAAGTAGCAATAGCTAGTTTTTGCGAGCAGAATGTAGATGTATAGGAGACCACATTGTGAGCAGCGAATGTAGTAGACTAGATTCTGGGAAGTGCAGGCGAAGTACTGTTTCACCTGATAGGTATGTTTGGGCCCTTGGATACTGGGGAGGGAGGAGGTAAATGGGCAGCTTTTGCACCTTCGCTGGTTACAGCGGGTGTTGGGGGTGACGGAAGTGTGGACCAGGGTGTCCCGGAGGGAACAGTCCCTGCGGAAGGCGGACAAGGGACGGGTTGGGAATATGTGTCTGGTGGTGGCATCTCACTGGAGGTGGCAGAAATGGTGTCTGATCTTCTGGATGTGGATTCTGGTGGGATGGTAGGTGAGGACAAGGGGAACTGAAGGGTCTGTTTCCGTGCTGTAGGAATCTATGACTGAGATTACTGATCTGTGACAACCAAAACCATCTTCCTCTGTGTTCGGTATGACTCCAATTAGTGCAGTGGATTTCCTCTTGATTCTCATTGAATCCAGTTTTCCTGGGCATCCTTGATACCATACTCTGTCAAATTCTCCCTGGATGAAAAGAGCAGTCATTCTCATCTCAACCCTAGAGTTCAGCACTTTTGTCTTAAGTTTCTACCAAGACTGTAATGAAGACGAAAGCTGAGTGGCCCTGGCCCAACCCAGACAGAACATCAGTGAACAGGTTATTTCAGAACAAGTGCTGCTTGATAGCGTTGTCGACAACATCTTTCATCACTTTACTGAAGCTGTCGCAGGTAAGTACGTTGTTCAGACATCCCACAGCAATCCACATAAAAGCGCATTCCAGCAGGCTTTATGAGATGAGAGTACTGCATCTAAAGCCACTTGTAATGCTTGCATGGAATCTAACTCAATCCTGAACTTAAGAGTCCTCTGAGATAATAGGTACTGCAGATGCTGGAGAATCCGAGATAACAAGGTGTGGAGCTGGATGAACACAGCAGGCCAAGCAGCATCAGAGGAGCAGGAAAGCTTGACGTTTTGAGCCTAGACCCTTCACCTGGACCATCTCCAACACTTCTCTCTCCTTCCTGGACCTCTCTGTCTCCAACTCGGGTAACCACCTAGAAACCAATGTCCATTTCAAGCCCACTGACTCCCACAGCTACCTGGAATACACCTCCTCCCACCCACCTTCCTGTAAAAATGCCATCCCCTATTCCCAATTCCTTTGCCTCCGCCGCATCTGCTCCCAGGATGAGACATTCCACTCCCGTACATCTCAGATGTCCTCGTTTTTCAAGGACCGCAGCTTCCCCCCCGCAATGGTCGGGTACGCTCTCGACCGTGTCTCCCGCGTTTCCCGCAACTCATCCCTCACACCCCATCCCCGCAATAATAACCAAAAAAGAATCCCCCTCGTCCTCACGTACCATCCCACCAACCTCCGGATCCAACGCATCATCCTCCGACACTTCCGCCATCTGCAATCCGACCCCACCACCAAAGACATTTTTCCCTCCCCACCCTTGTCTGCTTTCTGGAGGGACCACTCCCTCCGTGACTCCCTTGTCCGCTCCACACTTCCCTCCAGCCCCACCACACCCGGCACTTTTCCCTGCAACTGCAGGAAGTGCTACACCTGCCCCCACACCTCCTCCCTCACCCCAATCCCAGGCCCCAAGAAGACTTTCCACATTGGGCAGATGTTCACCTGCACATCTGCCAATGTGGTATACTGCATCCGCTGTACCCGTTGTGGCCTCCTCTACATCGGGGAAACCAAGTGGAGGCTTGGGGACTGCTTTGCAGAACACCTGCGCTCAGTTCGCAACAAACAACTGCACCTCCCAGTCGCGAACCATTTCAACTCCCCCTCCCATTTCTCAGACGACATGTCCATCCTGGGCCTCCTGCAATGCCACAGTGATGCCACCCGAAGGCTGCAGGAACAGCAAATCATATTCAGCCTGGGAACCCTGCAGCCCAATGGTATCAATGTGGATTTCACATGCTTCAAAATCTCCCCTCCCCCAACCGCATCCCAAAACCAGCCCAGCTCGTCCCCGCCTCCCTAACCTGTTCTTCCTCCACCTATCCCCTCCTCCCACCTCAAACCGCACCCCCATCTCCTATCCACTAACCTCATCCCGCCCCCTTGACCTGTCCGTCCTCCCTGGACTGACCTATCTCCTCCCTACCCCCCCCCACCTACACTCACCTTTACTGGCTCCATCCCCGCCTCTTTGACTTGTCTGCCTCCTCTCCACCTATCCTCTCCTCTCTCCATCTTCTATCCACCTCCCCCTCTCTCCCTATTTATTTCAGAACCCTCTTCCCCTCCCCCATTTCTGATGAAGGGTCTAGGCCCGAAATGTCAAGCTTTCCTGCTCCTATGATGCTGCTTGGCCTGCTGTGTTCATCCAGCTCCACACCTTGTTATCTTAAGAGTCCTCTGGCCTGTCTGATTTAGTGCCGCATGTGATGAAGATTTTACTTACTGGGACACTGGAATATTAAAACAGGAGGTATTATGTGATAGTATTTATGATGCGTGATCCATGGGAACAGGATTCTTGATGGGTACAACAACTTGATTACATTTCTGTGCTTTCTTTCTTCTGTTAAATATATATGTTTAAAACTATTTTAATTTGCAGTACCATACCGACCTTTGGTAAATGATAATCCATAAAACTATTTCAGTCATAGGTAATGTGGCAGCACTGTGGCTTGGTGGTTAGCACTTCTGCCTCACAATTTCAGGGAGCTAGGTTCGATTCCAGCCTGGGGCGACTGTCTGTGTGGAGTTTGAACATTCGTCCCATGTCTGCATGGGTTTCCTCTGGGTGCTCTGGTTTCCTCCTACAGTCCAAAACTCCGCAGGCTTGATGGATTGGGCACGCTAAATTGACCATACACTCCAGGGATGTGCAGGCTAGGTGGATTAGCCATGGGAAATGCAGGGTTGCAGGGTTAGGGTAATGGGGTAGGTCTGGGTGGGATGCCGTTCAAATGGTCAGTGTGGATCTAATGGGTTGAATGGCCTGCTGTAGGGATTGTATGAAATGTAGAGAGTTTGAAAGCACTATTTGGATTTTGACCAGGGCAAGCCCAAAGTGTTGCCGGCACTGCTGATATGCCAGGAACAATGTTGTTGCTCCAGCTGCTGCCTGTCCAGTTCAGCATAAAATGCAGTTTCACACTGTTTCTGTTTCCTATGGGTGCATTCCCACACATTGTTTGTACACAGAAGTTAAGACATATGGGGTGGCCATGAAAAAGTGCTGTGGAATTACTCTTCCAGCATTATATAGTTTATGGTTTTGTAAAATAAAACCAAATTCCAACTTTTGATCTAATCTTGTTGCTGAATTCAAAGTTTTATTACCACATACATTTCAATTAGTTATAAAGTATTGAATTTTCATTGAAGATAACAAAGGCATGGACTTGGCTCAGCTGGAACTTTATATTTAGTTTCAACAAATGTTTGTTCTGACTTATTTTAAGCTTTATTATTGCAGCTGTGGAATAATGGATTGAAACTGTGGATCTGAGCTATAGCGCTCAAATTATCCCCTCAAATTAACAGAGGTGATTCACATCCTGTTTCATTTGCTTTTAAAAAAAAATTGATTTTTACAGAAGGGAACTAAACAAGTTCACTCATTACTTTTACAAGAAAATAAAATAAAAATGACATATACTCATGTAAAGGTTGAATTTTTGACACCAGTGTTTTAGGATAAAATTCATGGACTGAACTTTTACATGGGTCAGAAACAAAAACCGAAATTGCTGGAAAAGCTCAGCAGGTCTGGCAGCATCTGTGAAGATAAATC
>JAHRHZ010000014.1:48982138-49010905 GCA_024137785.1 Ginglymostoma cirratum
TGTTTTTGTTTCTGATTTACAGCAGCTGCAGTTCTTTCAGGTTTTACTTGGGTCATCTTTTCAAGGCGTTAATGCGTGAATTTTGGAGGGGTTAGAGTGTACCTTTGACTTGAACGCTGATGAAATCTTAAACAGACCATTGTAATGGCTGAATTAAATAAAAACAATTGCTCAGTTGTACTATGTGGTGGACCCTGATGACTTTCCTTCGTTGAGGAATGCTGCCCTTTCAAAGCGGTATTTTCTTTTGTCACAGTATCCTGGACCAGACAACTCTCTCTCCTTGGTAGTATCTTGGATCTCAGAACCAGGCATTTTTAAAATCAACAGCCCTGAATATATGTCATTACTGTATTGGGCAGTCTTTAGTGCATTCCGCAGCATTAACCTTGTTAGACCCTTAAAGACTTATAGATATCTCTCTTGACCTTAGACTCGCCTCTTCTCTAGTTGCCTGGGGCATTCATGGACAAGTGGCTATGTCCTCTGATTTGCAAGAAGTGAGCAACCATCCAGCACAGTGTTCCTTCCTACATCCACATCGGGTTCAAAATGGGGCTTAAATTTAAAACAGTGGCTTAACTCATTCCAACTCCTTCAGTCCGTACTTCCAACTCTTAATTCGGTGAGGCCGCAACTCTGAAGGGAAGAGGCTACAAGTCTGGGGATCAGAGAGGGGAAGGATTTGCAGTGACCAGAAGGCTCAGGAATGGCAAGTTTGGGATGCAAGATCAGTGGCAAGTGGGAGGTGCAGCAAGTGGAAAATTATACTTTTATACCGTATTTTTAAAATTTACTTTATTTTCAGAACAATTCAATTCACCAAAGTAGGGATTTAGCAGTTTAAGGTCTTTCAAATTGCACAGTACATCTAGCTGCTTTTGCATTGCCTTTAATGGGAAAATGTGATTCAGTGGCAGGTATTTCACTTATGGTTGTCCTCCTGAAAATCACAGCTCTAAGTTTAAGTGAAAACTCGCAGTAATTTAAATTCAGGTATATTTAAAATAAAGTTTTAGAACAAAAGTGATGTATAAACATTTATTACAACTTTGCTGTCGCAAACATGCGTGAATAATGTAAAATATTTAGTCTCATTCACACATGCCTTTAAGCTTTTTTTCACCAAAGCTGTATGTACACATTGAATTTGAGTTTTTTTTTCAATAATCTCTGCTGTGTCAATTCAAATTTCATGACCAACAGCCCATCCTGTGCTCCAGCAGAATACCAGAATTTCCAAGAAATCAGACATTCATTATCATCAAAGCATACTGAGATCCAAAGGTGTGACATTATCTTTGTCTTTACTACATTAGGTAACTTTCTCAGAGCAGGGTTTGGTGGTATGCTCAGTTTCCACCTCAAATAGGAGGAAGCATTATTTTAAGGAGGCATGGGATTGAGGGTGATTTAGTCGTTTGGATCAGAAATTGGCCAGCTGTAAGAAGACAGAGGGTGGTGGTTGATGGGAAATGTTCATCCTGGAGTTCAGTTACTACTGGTGTACCGCAAGGAGCTGTTTTGGGGCCACTGCTGTTTGTCATTCTTATAAATGACCTGGATGAGGGCATAGAAGGATGGGTTAGTAAATTTGCGGATGACACTAATGTCGGTGGAGTTGTGGATAGTGCGGAAGGATGTTGCAGGTTACAGAGGGACATAGATAAGCTGCAGAGCTGGGCTAAGAGGTGGAAAATGGAGTTTAATGCGGAAAAGTGTGAGGTGATTCACTTTGGAAGGAGAAACAGGAATACAGAGTACAGGGCTAATAGTAAGATTCTTGGTCGTGTGGATGAGCAGAGAGATCTCGGTGTCGATGTGCATAGATCCCTGAAAGTTGCCACCCAGGTTGATAGGGTTGTTAGGAAGGCATACGGTGTGTTAGGTTTTATTGGTAGAGGGGTTGAGTTTCGGAGCCGTGAGGTCATGTTGCAGCTGTACAAAACTCTGGTGCGGCCGCACTTGCAGTATTGTGTGCAGTTCTGGTCACCACATTATAGGAAGGATGTGGAAGCATTGGAAAGAGTGCAGAGGAGATTTACCAGGATGTTGCCTGGTATGGAGGGAAGGTCTTATGAGGAAAGGCTGAGGGACTTGAGGCTGTTTTCGTTAGAAAGAAGAAGGTTAAGAGGTGACTTAATAGAGACGTACAAGATGATCAGAAGATTAGATAGGGTGGACTGTGAGAGCCTTTTTCCTCGGATGGTGACGGCTGGCATGAGGGGACATAGCTTTAAATTGAGGGATGATAGATATAGGACAGATGTCAGAGGTAGATTCTTTACTCCGAGAGTAGTAAGGGCATGGAATGCCTTGCGTGCAGCAGTTGTAGACTCGCCAACTTTAAGGCCATTTAAATGGTCGTTGGATAAACATATGGATGATAATGGAATAGTGTAGGTTAGATGGGCTTCAGATTGGTTTCATAGGTCGGCGCAACATCGTGGGCCGAAGGGCCTGTACTTCGCTGTAATGTTCTATGTTCTATTTAATGGTAACTTCTGCGTGGAAAGATCCCATATCTCCCAATATTTGGAAAGTATTTTGTTTCTAAATCGTTTGTAAACATCTTCAACATTGTTAAACAGTAGGAAATGAAGGTGATGCAAAGGACACGCTAATGTTATTGGTAATGTTCTTCAGTCAGTTTGTAACTGAATATTATCTGTAGGTTTAAGATTCTCGAGACTTTGTGCCGATAGTCTCAAAGAGAAACTAACTCAACAGCACCATTATTGGCACTGAATAGTTTTCCAATTTGACTTCCTATCTGAGCTATTTGGGAAAAAAACAGAATGACCATCTTGGGATATACCTCAAAGGGTAGGTAACATGAGTACAGTTCTGTACCTACCTGCCTGCACCTCCACATCTATAATTAGGTTTGAATTATTTAGGCTTATGATTAGTCACATGGACCTTCCTCTCCTTGCTGGAATAACAAACTTGTAAGCATCACCTAAGCACATTGTCACTGTATGAAGGTGGGTATTTGAAGGTTGGATTGACTGTGCTGTCAACTTTAATTTGAGGTGTGGCTGCATCCACCTGAATGTAACTGTTGGACGCTTGAATCATAGAATAGAGGTCAACAGAGGGACAGATGCAGAATCGGGCTACCTGCTGCAAGGACAGTTGTCCTAGAATGCTACTTAGGCTGATAACATCCAAATGACATTAATGGTCACCAGGTGTGAATCTTAGCTCTACCATTGTAATGACATGCTACAGCATTGACCTCTGGTGGTGCAATGTAATGTCACAAGGGGTAACTGTCCTATCAGTTACATTTCGCACTAACCCTTCTCTCGCAGTTTCCGAACAGCAGCTTAAATGTTTGGCTGTTGAGTCACTTACTGTGTTCTTTCAGGTTCTTTTGCTTGTCAATTTGTCTGTTGTCCTTCAGCTTCAACAAATTAGTTGAGGCATTCGTTAATCCCCTTATAGAGGTTTGATTTCTTTGTTGCCACTGTGACCCTCTACTCTCATTAACCCCGTTCATTTAACTTTCCCTTATAAAACCTTTTGTTCCTTGCATCCATCCATATTTGTGTTTTGAGATAGGCACAATATTAAGTTGTCCTCAGAAATCTAAATGAAACTGCTTATTTCCATTAATGTCTCTGCAAAATTTTCCTGTATCCTTTTGGATGGAAATGATCAGAACTTGAAAATCTGGAGTCTGAATTTTAACATTTCGCAGTCATTTTCAGAATCTGCTCAATATTATTTGCGAAAAGACCACGTATGACCCTAAACTTCATTCAGCTTATAGGCTTTGTTAGTTCTTCCCCTCTGTACTAAACTCTACAATCAGTCTAACTAACAATCTACTAACCTTGCAGCTGCAGTGCTCCTTCTCATCAAACTCTTGCCCCCTCCCCACCAAACCAAAATTCTGTGCCTCAGTCTCCTTGCACTGCATCAATATCCTCACTGTATAATCTCATTGTACCTAACATTCCTCCTCTTCTAAACGAGGAAGACTTTACAAATAACCTTAACCCAATCACATACAGTATGGTTTGGGCATTATAAAAAGGGCATTCAAACATACAGGATAGGTTCACCAGGAATGAGGAACGATAGGTGGAGGAGAGACTTGAGGGACTGGAAACATTTGCAGTGGAACAGAGCCGTTTTAAAAGAAAAATGAAGCCTTGTATTTGTTTACTGCATTTAAAGACCACCAGATTTGTTCAAGGGCTTTGCAGCCCATCTCTTGACTGTAGTCACTATTGTAAATACTGCAACCAATTTTGTGCACAGTAAGCTCCTACACACAGGAATGTTAGAGTGACCAAGCTGTTTTATGTAGTGTTGATTAAGGCATAAGTATTGGTCAGTACACTCCCTGCTGTTCTTCAAAATAACACCATGGGATCTTTTACGTCCACTTGAACGGGTAAATGGGGCATCAGTTTGACATGTCTTCTGAAAGGCAGCACCTTTGACAGTTCAGCACTGCACTAGGATATCAGCCTTGACTTGTGTGCTCCCTGGAATGAGACTTAAACCTCTAGCTCAGAGGGGAGAGTGCACAGCTGGTATACAAACTTAGAAAACCAGGGTCAGCAATGGGATCCAAATTTCAACTTGACATGCAAATGCAAGAGAGGAAGTTGGAAGCAATTATTGTGCAATTTCAGAATTTTTCCACAAAAGCTGTTTGATGCAGAGACCGTTGCATCCTTTAAGGGAAACTTAGCAATTATTTAAAGTAAAGCAAAACAGAGAGCTATCGTGGGGCATCTTTGTATAAATACTCAAACTTGAATTTGACAAAAATGATATAATGTGCTGTTTTGTGCCGAGCTTTTCTAAAGAACAGTGTACACAGTAACGTACAGAGTATTTTTTATATCAACTTCTCACACACTCAACTAAGTGTATCTCCTTAATCACCACCTCCTGCTACCCCTCCCCAATAACTTTTTCAATTAATTTTCTGATGAAAGTAGTAACATAATTTTAAATTTTTAGAAATAACTGTTTTTGGCAACATTCACTACTGTCCCTGGAATGAAATCTGTTTTCTGATGCTTTCCTGAAGCTCTTGGTACATGAGAAAATCCTTTTCAGTGTCAGAAACCCTTCTGTATGGTCTCCTTCCTGATACATATGTCTAAACAGTGCTGATGGGTTAACCCATCATCAAGTTGAATTTCAATCTCAATTCTTTCATCTAAGGGCAAATGTAGATATTAAGTGAGAGCGAGCACATTCTCGGCTGTGATGACCCGATAGCTAAACAGCGTTGAAATGTAGAAAACAGGAAAAGGCCATTCAGCCCTTTGGAGTCTGCTCTGCAGTTCATTATGATCTTAACTGGTCATTCAACTCAGTAGCCTGTTCCCACTTTTCTCTCACATCCTTTGATCCCTTCAGACCCAAGAGGTATGTTGAACTCCTATTGAAATCATACAATTCTTTGGTCTTGACTTCTTTCTGTGTCGCAAATTTCACACATTCACTGTTCCCTGGATGAAGCAGTTCCTTTTCATCTCAGTTCTAAATGGCTCACCCTATATCCGTAGACTGTGATCCCTGGTTTTGGACTCCCCTGCCATTGGAAAATTCTTCTTGCGTCTCTTTTCTCTTGTCCTGTTCGAGTTTTATACTTTTCTATGAGTTCTCCTCTCATTCTTCTTATCGCCAGCAAATATAACCCTGACTAATTCAACTGCTCTTCAAACGTAAGTCCTGCCATCCCAGGAATCAGTGTAGTAAATGTTTGCTGCACTCTCTCTATAGCAAGAACGTTCTTCCTCAGACAAGGAGATCAAAACTGCATACAGTATTCCAGGTGTGGTCTCATCAAGGCCCAATATAATTGCAACAATACACCTCTGCTACTGTCTCAAACCTCTGACTAGAAAGCCTAACATATTACAACAAAGCCTCTTCTTCCTCAGGAGGCTAAGGAAATTCAGATATCCATAAGGACTCTCCCCAGCTTTTACAGATGCACCATAGAAAGCATTCAGTCTGGATGCATCACGACTTGGTACATTAACTGCTCTGCCTGGAATTGTAAGAAACTACAGAAAGTTGTAAACACAGCCCAGTCCATCACACAAGCCAACCTTCCAAAACATTGATAGTTCTCGATGCCTTGGAAAGGCAGCCAACATCATCAAAGACCCCGCCCATTCCTGTTATAACCTTTTCCAACCTCTTCTGTCAGGCAGAAGATACAAAAGCTTAAACACACGTATCAACAGGTTCAAGCACAGCTTCTTCCCCGATGTTATTAGACTTCTAAATGGACCTCTCAACTTTCAAATCTAATGTTGATCTTGCTTTTTATGGGCCTTCTTTGCAGCTGTAACTTTGTATTCCTCACCTTGTTCGATCACCCTATGATCTTTGTATGTTATGTTCTGCCTATACTGTATGCAAAACAAAACTTTTCACTGTACTTGGGAACATGTGACAATGATAAGTCAAATCAAATCAAATCAAGTCAAAAACCATTTACCTTCTTGACTACCTGCAGCATCTGCATACTTACCAACAGTGACTGTTGCACAAGAACACCCAAGTCCTGTTGCACATTCCCCTCTCCCAACTGATAGCCATTTAGTTTTTTGCAACCATTCACTACTGGCTGTCCAAGTCCTCTCTCAGTAATGACTACCTGAAAGAGACATCAGAAGATTATAATCATGTTTCAAACCAAGGGGAAGAAGACTGGAGGAAAGCAGGAAAAAAATCTTTGTGCCCAAGTATCTTAAGAATATGCATTGAAGATAGGGCAACCAGAGGTCCTGTTTTTCCATCAAACATCATAATGTTCTGCCATTTTCCTTAAATAGTCCAAATATCCCAATTTTCACCTTTTCCCTTTTTTGTTCAAAGATAAACTAGTCCTAGCAAAGAATATCTTTTTGAAATGTTGTCTGTTGAATCCCCCAGCCACCATCCTCTTGGTGTACCTGAGGAAGTTGCCACTGTGTTTGTTTCTGGCTTCATTGCTAACAATGGCTTTTAAACAATGTATGGAATAATGTTGCCAGTTCTGTGGCTGAGCGTATCCTGAAAATGCCATCATGTGAATTCCTAACTGAAACTATCCTTCACGGATTGCTGCCATTGCTCATCCAACATGTCAGTCATCACAGAGCCTTGCCTCCCTATGGCTTTCCACTGTCTCCCACTTTTGACTTCTGAACTTCTGGTCACCCTCATTGAACATGAATGTCTTCCTAGTAGTCTAGGGTCATTCATGACCTGCATTAACGGCATGATATAGCAGTAACTTTTTTACAGTGATAAGGATGTCTGGCTGAGTTACAAGCCTGCCCTCATCAATTGTTTTCTTTTAAAGTTTTTTTTCCCTGAATTGCTTATCCGTTTCCTGAGCCTGCAGCAGATGTGGACAACCATTGAAAATGAACAATATTTTGGCTACTCGGTTATGTGACTTGAAAGCTTTTTGTTTTATTTTTGACTCAGTAGCAACTGATTTTTAAAACTTTAATTGCCCATGGTTGGGAAATGCTACAAGCTAGTATGATCTAAAATATGATATGAGCTGCATTGTGCATTTCAACATGGTCCACGTGTCTTTTTAACAAAAAACAGTTTAATAATGGAAGCACTTAAGGATTGTATATCTTTGGGCAGTAAAGAAAATGTGCACAAAGCATTTGTCCTGAGGGGCATTTTGACCTTTGACTTTTGTTAGTACTTTTTCATTGGTAGAAGCAGATTGGGAGGGTGCAAAACAATGCTCCTGTGTAAGTTAAAAGTTAAGTGCAAATGAGGCTGCAGTTAGAGCATGAATACACTGAATGAGCAGACTCGCTGTGGCTGAGAGGAGCAAATCTAGCAGAAACAATTGTTGAATTATTTTCCATGTGGGCAGAGTGGATTAAGCTGTCGCTGATCAAACATCTTCTCTTAGAATAGCCCTGCCTTCTCTCCTTTCCAGTCTCTGCGGGAGTTGTGCTTTTGTACTGAGTTTATTGCAGACTGTAAGTAAGAAAGAACGGAAAACTGAGACTGGATAATCTCTTGAATCAAATCACATTTTTTGTAAGTGGTATTCCTGCTTTGTTGCTTTTACACTGAAGTCTGGCAGAGGAAACAGCAAGCCTGAATGCCCTTTTGGCTGTAGTAAAATTGCAGCATTTCAACACATTCAACGTATAGCTGCTCTTATGAATGTTTTCCACCATGACTGCTTCAGTTGGTAGGTAAACTGTGGCTTCAGACTGATATGTATGTTTTTTTTAATCTGAATCCCTAAGACATTTAATGATCTCTAAGTAAACAACTGGCATTGAGACACTAAGTTTAGAGTGTGAGCAGATTACTCTCGTGGAGCTTTGTTCTTCCAAGTAAGTCTATTTGCTTACTGTAATGAAGGGGAAATTTTAAATACATTGCTGTATAGCTGGATTGCATTTATTGTAGCAGTGTTGAATTTGCAGGCTGCTTGCTGACATCTTTTGCCACATGTTTGCAGGGTTGAGAGAATCCCAGAAGGGCTTCTTAGTGATCTCTGTATATTAGACCAAAATGATTTCAGTGTTTTGGGTGAAATAAAGCTTGTGTTGTTTTAGAGTTTGCTTGGTTACCTTTTTCTGGTGAATTGATACTGTTTGCACGAACTAACGACTCATTGAATTTGCTGTTTTTTAAGTATGCAGCTATACTGAGGCCACTTACTGGAGCAGTAACAGCTGAGCACATTCCTGAGGGTAGCTAGAACATGCTTGGGTCATTGGCAGCAATCCACAAAATTCCTCTATAGTAATCCATTTATATTGCAGTAGCTGTCTCTTGAGGCACTCCTGCAGTAGAAATGAGGCAACTTATGTGACCCCGCATCCCCAGAGGCAGGAAAGTTCTAATACCCTGGGAAGTGGGCTCTTTCCATGTCTGTACACCTCTCGGAAGGTAGGGCCCCAAAACCCAGTCCGTGTGAAACAGCAATGTACATATCTTTTCTCCAAGCTAGTGAACTGTACTTGCTATTTTTTAAATATTCACTGTACTATTTCCTTCGTGTCAGGGAAACCAAATGGAGATTTGTTGATGGCTTTGCTGAACATGTTCAGTCTGAGTGTAAATGTGATCCTGAGCTCCCTAAAGCTCGCTGTTTTGATTTTTCACCCCATTTTTACTTTGACCTCTCTCTCTGCCTTTGACTTTCTACATTGTTCCATTGAAGCTCAACATAAGCTGAGAATACTCGTTATCTTTCTACTCACTGTCTTACACCCCCACGCCCAACCTTAAAGTTAACAATTTAAATCTAGCTCCCATTTTCTCTCCAGCTGTAGGTGCTGGGATTTTCAAGACGAAGATGGAACAGATTTGTTTTTTAATGAGATGAGAGTCACCTTTCAGTGACTGACTGATCTTCATCATTCAAGTCCACCTAATTTATTCTTATGATCTGTGATGTTGGACTTTTTATTTCTTTATTTTTCTGGTTATTTTCCTAAGAACTTGTACCGAAGAATCTGTACCTAAGTACCTTGTACCTAAAGATAACGCTAAAATGTGGCGACTTGTAAAGTTTTCACCGTATGTGTGGAATGCGCTGCCGGCAGTGGTAGTGGAGTCAGACACTTTAGAGACTTATAAGCAACTCTTGGATAGGCACATGGAGGATAGTAAAATGCAGGGTAGTTTGACCTTAGTGGGATAATAGGTTGGCACAACATTATGGACTGAAGGGCCTGTACTGTGCTGTACTGTTCTATGATCTATGTACTCATTTGAGTACATGTGACAGTGAATTCAATTCAATTCAATCTTTCACCAGAGTCCTTCTCCACCTGACCGTTTAAATTTATGCCATTAATCCAGCGAACCCCTTTAGCTATTCTTGCAGTCTCCATGTTTCATTTTTGTCTCCTATTTCCTGCTCTGGCCTCCGTTTGTCTCCTGCTAGTATCACATATGCTATTAAGCATCATTAGGACCTCACTGAAGCACGTCACAGGCAATTTCAATAATTTTCCAGTGTTTTTGTCCCCCAGCAACCCCCCACCCCCACCCCGCCACCGCCACAGAATATTCTATTCATTTTCTCAATGTTGTTCTTGTGAAAACTCCTGTGGAAGCATTATATACCTCAAACAGTGACTGACGGATTTGCATATCTTTGCAGATTCTTGTCGAACCTCCTGAAAATAATAATTCCCAGCTATTTCTGTTCTTTTTCATTCCTATCCATAGGGGTAAAACGTTGGTAATACCCAAGATCATCAGGAGCTGTATTTAAAACCCAGTATTCTATAGTTTCAGTCTCACCGCATTGTCCACACTGCAACTTTCATGTTGCTAACCAATACTTTGATATCCCTATATCCCTGTCTTGGGAATAGTAGGAGGTCTTCAAGTCTTCCCTGGCAATGCAAACAGGGTTTTGGAATTTGGAGTCCAGTAAACTGAACCAGCAAGATAGAGCACAAACAGGATATGAATGGTGGCAAGGAAAAATGAAATCCTGTGCATACGAAGCTTGTAATGAGCTGATGCAATTTCAAGAAAAGCTAACGCTGTCTATGTGACATGATTAGGAGACAAGCTTGTTCGTTGAATTGTTTCTACAGAACACTTTTCAGCCCTGAGTCGATTCTCAAGGGGACACTGTGTTGCTCAAAAATTAAATTCATGTGAAGACCTTGTGCTGCAGTCTAAGCTCAGTAATTTAATATATAAATGGATTGAAGAATGGCATCACCTTCACACTGAAGTCCCATTTCAATGCATTCCTACTGTGCTCCTTAATAAAAGTATGCCAATCAAAAATCACTGCAATAAGAAAAGTAATAAGAGTGAGTTACATTCCTGACTCTTAACTCGTTACGTTAAAAATGTATTGCCTGTCTTAAACTCAACTGGCCAAAAATATTCCCATCTCATCTCACCGACTAGTAACAATTTACTAACGCTTTCTACTGACCTCATTCACATCGCGTCCTGCTTCCTGCTAGCCACTTCCTGTTACTCCCTTTCTTGCCATTCCTTCTCCACAACGCCCTTTCGCATTCTACTTCCCACCCTGAACCCTGCTGCTCAGTGCTTCCTTCCTCTGACTTACCCACTTGCTTTCCTTCCTCAAGTCTCTTGTGCTCTGCTCCCTTCCCTTGACCCCATTCATATTCCCTTTCCCCAACTGCCCCTTCAGCCACTTCCCTTCTGCTTGCTGCTTTCCTTCCCTCGGTTCTGCTGCTTTCCTTCCCTCGGTTCCACTGCTTTCCTGTGCCAACCCCTGCTCTGTGCCACCCTCCCTCCTTCCCTCCCGTTTGATTCTCCTGGTTCACTGCATCCCTCCCCAGAGTCTTGTACTTGCTGCTCCCCTCCCCCAACCCTCCCGCTCTCTCCTTCCCCCTTCTGGCCCCCCCCCCCCCCATCTGTCACTCTCACCCCCACCCTTCCTGCTCGCCATTCCTTTACCACCTCCCCCCATTTACCATACCCTTCCCTGACTTTCTGACTCACCTCTTCACGCTCCTGGCCCTCCAGCACACTGCTTTCCTCACTCACACCTCCTGTTTGCCACTTACCTTCCAACTCAATACTCCCTGTCACCACTCCTTTTCCAGTCACTACCTCCTATTGTCCCCTTCTCCTGATCACTAGCCGAGGGAGCTCAAGAGTGTGGCAGCAAGCGAGTTATCAAGTAGAGAGACGGTGAGCAGAGCATTGAGAGGGGTGGGGGGAAGCAGCAAATGAAATGATCAGAGGAGGGGAGTGGAGAACGGGAGGTTTTGGGAGGGTCAAGGAATAGACGCAGCAAGTAAAGCAGTGGTTTGTTTCTGTGCTAGACTGAGTGGGCACTAGAACAAAATGGAGGCAGTGCTATTCATGGAACCTTCCTAATTTACAAACTTTTATAACAATAATTTATTGAACTTGCTAAGACTGGTATCACGTTATTGCTTATTACACACGCTGCTCATCATTTTCTTAAATGTTATTCAGCAGTTGATGATCTTCAGCACAGGCATTCCTATCTCTTTTTTCTTTGTTCTAAGGATGTTGGCAAGGTCCCATTCGTAGGCCATTTCTCATTGCCCAGAGTTGATGGCAGTGGTAGATTGACCTCAATTTACAGTATTCACATTTTGATCATAATATTGGGCAAGTCAGGCACTGGGGGATTCTTGATGTATTTGAAAACGTAGTCAAATGTTTGCAGTTTGTCAAATTGCTCCTTTACATTTGGATTCTAATTATTTAATGCTCTCTTCAATATATACTGATCCATGTAAGAAATAATAGCTGAGTTTTTGAAAGAAAAGTTATTCACAGGAGCAGCTGTGTATACACTTAAATTGCACATTTTCCAACTGCAGTCAATTAATCTTCTTGAGTGACCACATTCCTGTCATTTGTGTGGCGTATCTTTTTAAACAAGCATTCCTTCCCAGTATTGTTGCAAATGCATATACGTTTAAAGTGTGTATGTTAATTGCCTTTTTGTACTTTCCATGTTTTTAATTATCATGTTGTGCTCTTTATTGTGCTACCCTTATGTAACTTTTTAGATTAATTCACACTCCAGGGTTAGTTCCTTATTGTCACACAGTTTGTGTGGAGTAAATCAGGTATCAAAGGCAAAACTGAGACTGATTTTCTCCTGATCAGCCTTGTCTTACTTTACTTCCCTTTGATGTCAGCCTGAACTCTGAGTCTAATGTCAAGCTACTTGAATATTGTAAATAATGCATCAAGTATAGGGAATGACATGTTGTTATTAGTAACCCAGCCCTTACTGTGTTTACCAGTACGTTGTTGGTAATCTTCCTGCACTGAGTTTTTAAAGTCTTTTTAAAATACTGAACGCATGAAGTCTGTCAGTAATGCTTAATCAATTTTTCTTCTGATGGGTGTGAAAATTATTGCAGAAGGAGCAAAATTCTAGATATACCAAACTGAGACCTTGAGTTGTTAGTGGTTCCATGGCACAGAGAGGCCAAAAGAATGTGTTGAAGGTGCCAACTTGGGTGTTATTTTCTGAGCCCCTTTGGAAATAGCGATGCCAACGATACCTAATTGTAAATGGCTGTTTCTGGCAGTGCTGGAGAGCCTTCTTCCCCAGCTGTAGGCAAACTACAGCTTACATTTGGCTAAAGCCAACAGTGTATTTCCTCAACTGAGAGGGATGCCTACAGCCAAGAAAGAAAAGACGCAAGTTTTCCTAATGGTGATACATGTGTGGTTGTTTCTCCTTCAAAACCACTCTAAGACGTAAATGAGACAAATTTCACAGTCCCAACACATTGCACAACTTGTTCTGTCATAAAAATGTGTTTGTAACTCTGCTAGTTGTGCTTGAGAGTCTTTTTTTCATTCATGGGACAAGGGCACCGCTGGCTAGGCAGCATTTACAGTGCTGTGGGTCTGGAGTCACAAGTAGGCCAGACCAGGTAAGGATGGCAGTTTTCTTCCCTAAAGGACATGAGTGAACCAGGTGGGTTTTTTTTTCAACAATCAGCAATGGATTCATGGTCATCATTAAACTCTTAATTCCAGATTTATCTTCTTTTGAATGCAAATCCCACCGTCTGCCATGGCAGGATTCAAACTCAGGTCCCCAGACTGTTGTCTGAGTCTCTGGATTAAAAATACAATGATAATACCACTAGGCCATTGCCTCCCAAACGACTGAATTGAATTTTGAAAGAACACTGCTCTCAAACTATTTTAAAATTTGGCCAGGTTTAGAAATCTGTATGTTTTGTAAAACTGCAAGTGCCACGTTCTTTCCTCCCCTTTTAAATTTATGAAAGGATTGAATTCAGTGAGGACTTCCAATGTGGTGCTGGGAGTATTGAAAAGAAAAGGCCTGTTCACTTTCCAGCACCATGGAATATTTTTGTGGTAATGTGAAGACATTCCGTGCAAGTGGAATGTGTAGTACAGATATGTTGGGGAAACAAAACAAAGCTACAGGGCCCTTTTTGTCCCAATTCACAAATATAAGGAAAAACGTATCAGTGATTACCATAATTTGTTCCAAATAATCTATGTAATTGCCCCCCATGTCTTTATGTTTTTGGAGCCGGGCTGACACGTCTGCAATCTTTGTAGATAAAAGGGTAAGCTATTGATATGAAATAGCCATACAAGCATATGCAAGCCCCTGTTTGGACCACTTCCAAAGCTCTCTTGCAGGATTGTCTCTATTTGCAAGCTATCCTTGCTATGTAAGGAATGTGGGCAGTCTTCATGTTCCATTGATTTTCAGATAGCTTTATCTTGTCTTTGTGCTTGCGTCAACATGTTTGGTAGATTTTGCTTAAAAGAATGCTGTTTAGTTATGAATTGAAGTTTTCTTCAATGCTGATTTTGCCTGACTCTTTGCATTAATAGGTTAACTCTTTGGTGCTACATGAGGCTTTCAGTGTTGAAAATGAGAAACAAGTCCTTCATCACCTGTAACATTTATAAAAGGGTTTAATTTTCTAAAACTTTTAATTTGGAATGTTGGACTTTTAAGAATATAGAGAACTGTGAGCTTTCTGAATTCTCATTTGTGTGATAGGAAGTCGAAAGCTGGAAAGTATGTTAAAAACTTTGCAGAAATTTGTAGTCTCACGGTAAACAATTTTGAAATTTTATCAGTACCAAACAAGCTGGTAAATCAATTTAACATGACTGTGGCACAATACTCTGCATTGTTTTTAAGTTAAATGAACAAAATTGTTAACTATTCATCTTAGAAATAGAAGTTTAGCTGATCAACTAAACAGTAGGTTACATGTTGCAACGAATTGGTGGGCAAAGACTTCACCTTCGTGTCACGTGAGCATTATTTGGTTTCCAGATTAGAACCCTTGTGTATTTTCGATTGATCTGTAACTTGCCTCTTTCTGCATAGTAAGTAACTTGAGATACTAGGCTTTAAAATACATTGAACCTGTGTTGAAATCATTCACTTCATTTTGTGATGGAAACACACAGTTGGACTTGACAGCAAAGCAGATCACGGTTATTGAATGTGCTTACACCAAATGTGTCTTTACTGCACAGAATCTCGAAGTTACATGGAAGGCATCAACCATACAGTGGTGGGATCAGACGGCACTGTGGTGACAAACACTATTCTGTACAGCAGTGATGGCCCAATGACTAATTCATCTTTCCAGCGATCTTATGGTGCAGCATGCTCAGTATCTACCAGCAGTCAAGTCTCCAGGACAAACAGGTGGGATATCTTTAAAACTACATTTAGATTTTTGTGCATATTTACAAGTTGAAAGCTCTTTGTTAAAATACAGTATTAACTTGACTTCTTGACAGTGGTCATACTCGGATATAGAATGAACTTTGAATTTGATGCTTTCTCAATGAATGAGGTTTTCCTTGGGAGATAAACTTCAACATTAATTTCTGTTGCTGCTTCAAACTTCAGAACCAGAGATCCTGGCAGTCAGGAGGACAATAACTATTTGTTTATGAATTCTTTTTAAGCCTTGCAAATAGCCAAACATTTTGACGCCAAACATTTTGACACCAAACAAATTGCTTCTTAGATCCACTTTTTGTTTAAAGCTAATACTGCATTTCAAATGTGAAAGTTTTACTGAAACGGAGTTGTAAACCATTTATGCTATTAGGCTTGGTTCTAGAACATTAGTACAGAGTGTTTTTTGGCTGTAACTATGATTCTATGTTACCTGAAACAATGAGGAAGATCAATAGATTGTTCGAGCATCTGGACCAAGCCTGTGTTCATACTGTTGAGACATTATTGGACAACCTGTAGCAAGAGAGTTGCGTATTTTGTCGGAATAATCTGATGAGAATGTGGAACTTATGTTTCCAAAAGCAAGTTGGTTGGGTTGATAAATTAGTTTTATATTGGTATCAGAATAATTTAAAATCTGCTGAATTTAGATTGATTGGGCTTTCTTCTGCATGCCACACTCATCATATGTTACTAACTCAATTAACTGAGAGGAGACTTTGCTTTGTGTGTAGGTAAAAATGTGATTATAATGTTTTGATTGTGCACAGTCTTCAGTAGGCCCTTTCACCTACCACATTATAAAATGCTAGGATCTGTGATGAACCTCCACTTTGGTTCTCATGGATATTTTTGAAATTTATGACAGACCTCATTGTAGAAGTTTTCAGGCTAAAGGACTTTACATAGTGATCTTTTATTTGGAATGTAGTGCTCAACACGTCCAAGCTGGATTTCTCTGATTATGCTGTTAAATTAATTTACCATAAACACGCCACAGATGTGTAGAATTTCCAGTTAAAACTGAGAGTTCAGGTTTGACATCTAGTCCTCAGAAAATGGATTTAATAACAAATGCCAAATTAATTAAAGGCAGTTGCAGTCTACATTTGTTGATAATAATCATTGAAACAGAATATCTCCTGTTTTAATAATTGATCATACGTGTCTGTTTCATAGACCGAAAGAGCGCCATTAGGCCCATTATTGCCTGTTCTAGTTTTGTTTTGAAACGGATTCCCAATTTGTTTTTTCTACAATGATGAAAAAAAAAACCCTAAATGCTAGAATAAAAACGGTATGCTGGAAATCTCTGCATTGTGGTGAGAGAAACCGAAGCTGAATGTAATATCTTTTTGGTTAAACGCAAATTGCATTGAGTTTATTTGGAGGAATTCCCACTACGACATCTAGTGAGATTTCTGCTCATGTCTTACCAAATATAAGACCATAAGACATAGGAGTGGAAGTAAGGCCATTCGGCCCATCGAGTCCACTCCGCCATTTAATCATGGCTGATGGGCATTTCAACTCCACTTACCCGTAGCCCTTGATTCCTTGTGAGATCAAGAATTTATCAATCTCTGCCTTGAAGACATTCAACGTCCCGGCCTCCACTGTGCTCCGCGGCAATGAATACCACAGGCCCACCACTCTCTGGCTGAAGAAATGTCACCTCATTTCCGTTCTAAATTGACCCCCTCTAATTCTAAGGCTGAGCCCACGGGTCCTGGTAACCCCACCTAACGGAAACAACTTCCCAGCGTCCACCCTTTCTAAGCCATGCATTATCTTGTAAGTTTCTATTAGATCTCCCCTCAACCTTCTAAACTCTAATGAACACAATCCCAGGACCCTCAGCCGTTCATCGTATGTTAGGCCTACCATTCCAGGGATCATCCGTGTGAATCTCCGCTGGACACGCTCCAGTGCCAGTATGTCCTTCCTGAGGTGTGAGGCCCAAAATTGGACACAGTATTCTAAATGGGGCCTAACTAGAGCTTTATAAAGTCTCAGAAGCACATCGCTGCTTTTATATTCCAACCCTCTTGAGATAAATGACAACATTCCATTCGCTTTCTTAATCACGGACTCAACCTGCAAGTTAACCTTTAGAGAATCCTGTACTAGCACTCCCAGATCCCTTTGTACTTTGGCTTTATGAATTTTCTTACCGTTCAGAAAATAGTCCATGCCTGTATTCTTTTTTTCCAAGGTGCAAGACCTCGCATTTGCTCATGTTGAATTTCATCAGTCATTTCCTGGACCACTCTCCTAAACTGTCTAAATCATTCTGCAGCCTCCCCACCTCCTCCGTATTACCTGCCTGTCCACTCAACTTCGTATCATCGGCAAACTTCGCCAGAATGCCCCCAGTCCCTTCATTCAGATCATTAATATATAAAGTGAACAGCTGCGGCCCCAACACTGAACCCTGCAAGACTTGTCACCGGTTGCCATTCCGAAAAAGAGCCTTTTATCCCAACTCTCTGCCTTCTGTCAGACAGCCAATCCTCAATCCATGCCAGTAACTCACCCCGAACACCCTGGGCCCTCACCTTACTCAACAGCCTCCCGTGAGGCACCTTATCAAAGGCCTTTTGGATGTCTAGATAGATAACATCCACTGGGTTTCCCTGGTCTAACCTACTTGTTACCTCTTCAAAGAATTCTAACAGGTTTGTCAGACACGACCTCCCCTTACTAAATCCATGCTGACTTGTTCTAATCCGACCCTGCACTTCCAAGAATTTAGAAATCTCATCCTTAACGATAGATTCTAGAATTTTACCAACATCCGAGGTTAGGCTAATCGGCCTATAATTTTCCATCTTTTGTCCTGATCCTTTCTTAAACAAGGGGGTTACAACAGCGATTTTCCAATCTTCTGGGACTTCCCCTGACTCCAGTAACTTTTGAAAGATCACAACCAACGCCTCCGCTATTTCCTCAGCCACCTCCCTCAGAACTCTAGGATGTAGCCCATCGGGGCCAGGAGATTTATCAATTTTTAGACCTTTTAGCTTTTCTATCACTTTCTCTTTTGTAACGCCTACCATACTCAACTCTGCCCCCTGACTCTCCTTAATTGTTGGGATATACCTCGTAAATTACCTGTCCTTCCTCATGGGGTCTGTAATGCCTAGTTCTATGCTGATCTCACCATGGGCTGTTCCCAAAACAGCTCACCACTCAATGGAAAGCCACTGAAAGTCTGGCATGCCTTGCCATGTTCCAGATTTCCAAGGCTGCTGTGCACTCAGGTGCTGGCAATCCAGCATTGACCCTCACCGCCTATATCCTGGCACAACCACCATACAGCCATGCTACTTATGCCACACAGCTAACGCTCACTCACATATAACAACCCTGCTGTCTTACCCTGGTCAACATGTAGCCACCAGGCCACACACTTTGTTGTGCTTAGCTACATCCCATCTGAACACCGTCTCCGAACCCCCACCATTGTTTCCCCAAAGCCAGATATGAGCTGTTATTAGCAGCCAGCAAAAAGAGAACACAAAAGAAACAAATACAGACTGCAGTTCATAACAACAAATATGAACCAAATGCTACCATGTTAACCTTGATAGTCCGTGCTGGTCTTTTGTACCCAGCTGCCATTGACTGGAACAGTGTGTCGATCATTTCCGGGCTGCCCAATGCAGCTGAGCTCTGTCATCCCCAAAGAGAGCTTCGTCCAGCTCCATGTCTTTATCCTTCTCCTCAGAAGACTACTATCGTTCCCTGGCTCATCAGCACCTGTCATATCGCCTCATTGCCTGCTGCGGATGTTCAGGACACAGTATGCCAGTATGATGTGACATAGTTCTGTCAGAACTATTCTGGAGGGTCCCCTCAGACTGCTTCAATCTGCAGAGCAGCATGTTCATCAACCCCTATCATCTGTTCCACCAGGGCCCTGGTCAAAGCACATGCAACAGCTTGGTGAAGGCGCTGCACTGACTGAGGAACCAACACATTACAACCAAACAGGCATGTCTGTCGTGCTTCGACCCTCAACCCACCCCAACTATTTCCCTTTCCATTGCATTCATTAGAGTTCATGGTCATACGTACATGGCAGTGATATTCTCCAATAGAAGTATATCAGAGAGCTGCTGTGGTGCTCATAAGGGATTGGCAAACATCGATGCCAATGTCAATGGACAAGTTATGTGTGCAGCTGGTGGAGCAACGTGGAGGGTCCTTGTAAACAAAGTCACCAGGAACCTGCTTTGATTTCCATGTGAGTTTTCTTGCCATCTAGCTTATTCGGTCAGAAGTCACACGGTATCAGGCTATAGAAACAAAAACAGAAGTTGGTGGAAAAGCTCAGCAGGTCTGGCAGCATCTGTGAAGAGAATGTCAGAGTTAGTGTTTTGGGTCCGGTGGACCCTTCCTCAGGACTATAGTCCAACAGGTTTATTTGAAATCACATGCTTCTGCAACACTGCCCCTTCATCTGGTAAAGATGACTATCCAATACCGACACCTCCACATCACAGCTTATTCAGTGCATCTGAAAAATAGGAGGCATGAAGCAGCCATAATCCCCCTTACTTGACAACAGGCCCCTGCCTAGCGGGAAACTCACCTCGGAGATAAGCGAGAACTGCTGATGCTCGAGTCAGAGTCAACACAGTGTGGAGCTGGAGGAATGCAGCAGGCCAGGCAGCATCAGAGGAGCAGGAGAGTCGACGTTTCGGGTCAGGACCCTTCATCAGGGCTTGATGGACTTCATCAGGACCGTCCTGATGAAGCATCCCAACCCGAAATATCAACTCTCCAGCCCCTCTGATTGCTGCCTGGCCTGCTGCGTTCCCCCGGCTCCACACTGTGTTGACTCTGACTCTAGCATCAGCAGTTCTCGCTTATCTCCGAGGTGAGTTTCCCACTAGGCAGTGTTGAGAAATTCACGTCAATGTTCAGCAGATGCATTCAAGGTGGAGGGAGGTGCTCCTGATGTTGAAATAGGCCTCACATGGATGTTGCGTCCAATTGTGCAGAAATCTCACTGTTGCCCAATCACTGAGACCCCAACGAGGTTCCACCCAGGGTTAAAGTTTGTGTCCAATAATCCTCTTTCAGAATTCAGTCTGATTTGTTCCAAAGCTTGGCCCATTCCACGTATCTCAGAAAACTATTTCCTCTTCAGGTATTAACACCTCTACCTATTTCCCCCCTCAACCTCTTCCCACCTTCACTGCTTTAAGCAGAACAATGTTGGCTACAAGACCAGGTCACAAGCTGGGAAGTCTGCAGTGAGAAACTCAACCAAGTCCTCAAAGACAGTTCACCATCTACAAGGTACAACAGAGTGACAGCAGTGTGTACCATCTACAGTATTGCACTGCAGCAACTCACCAAAACTCCTTCGGCACCTGGCTAGCCCATGACCACCCAGAAGGAGGTGCATAAGAACACCAACATTGTCCAAGACACATTCCATTCTGACTTGGAACCTTGTTGTCATTTAGTGACTGTTGCTAAGTCAAATCCTGAAACTCCGTAACAATGCTGTAGGTGTACCCACCCCCTTTGACTGCAGCAGTTCGTAAAGGGCCTCAACACCACTTCCTTGAGGGTAATTCGGGATAGTCAACAAAGTCTGGTGTTACCATGGTCCTCACATCCTGTGAATGAATAAAAGAAAAGTCCCAGCTCCTGGTCTCTTTACATAACCAAAGTCCTGTATCTCCACTACTTTTGTAGCAAATCAGGGATGGTAGTGTAATGGTTATAATACAGTGCTATTAAATCAGAGTCTTAAATAAGTAGTGGGAGGACGCAAGTTCAAATCTGTCAGAGCAGCTGGAGAATTTAAATGTACTAGAATAAATAAGTCTGCAATGAAAAAGCTGGTTTCAGAAATGGTGAGCAAGAAATTGTGGTTAAAACCTATTTGGTGACTAATCTGCTTTATGGAGTAAAATCTTCCGTCTTCCATCTTTACCCAGACTGACCTGTATGTGACTTCAGATGCACAACAATGATGTTGACTCTTACCTGCCCCTGAAATAACCTCGCAAGCTACACATCACTGACTTTTCCAGTGGTACAGATTCCATGAATAAATAAAAATAATCTACATTCTGTCCAATGCTTTAGCACCTTGGCTGAGATTTTGCAGTGAGCTATGAAGGAGTGCAGTTATTTTTCTTCAAGGTTAGAAATGTGGATGTACCAGCTCAACACAAACAGAAGTCGTTCTGCAGGGCTGTTCACCACAAATTTCTCCAGGGCAAGTGGACAATGGACTTTGTCAGCAACACTGGCATCCATAATATCATACCAGTATTCCATATAATCTCAAGAATTAAAGAAACTAATCGGATATCTCCACAAAACTTGAAATAAGTCCATTATTCCACAATACTTCAGAACTGAAGTCCTCAAATTAAATAATAAATATTAAGCATCTTCACTACCGCAGTTAAATGGAGATATTGCTTTTCCATGAGCCCTATTCCTCCATAAGCTTCCATGCATTGGTAAAATTTTTATGCAGGCAGTTTTCTTGTGTGTGGTACATTACTGGTCCTGAAGAACATTTACTGCCTGGTGTCTTCTACAGGGGCTGAAGGGGTATGTGTGAATGGAGCAAACAACCACCAAACTTTCAACCGCTCATGACTAGCAAGTGCCCCACTGAAGCAAACAATGCCTAAGGACATTTCACCTGAAACATTTAATTCACATTGAAATCTTATAGAGAATGTGAACTGAAGGAAATGGAAAAATGTATTTATAAGAGAGCAAGATGCAAAATACAAAGACAATGTTATTTTAATAAAAGGTGATCTTCAACAGTCATTATACTTTGAAGGAATAACATCACTAATTTTGAAAACCTGTACCCCTCACACCTCTGCACCCCCCCCCCCCACCCCCCAACCCCCGCAGCAACTTTGCAAATTTAAACTTCTAAGACCACAGCGGTTGCTCTAAGCCATTAAGATCTATATCATTAAAATAAAATTTATTCTTGAATCTGTCTGCCCTATCTTTTTCTGGAGTGTTTTGTGGATTAGTTCCAAAACATGAGTTACTTGCATACTTTTTAATGATGAGACAGTGATTTTACCAGTGCATTGAGGCTTATGGAGGAACAGGGTTCATGGGAAAGCAATTTCTGTGTTTAACTGCTGTAGTGAAGATGCTTCATATTTATTATTTTATTCCGGTTTTAAAGTTTTGTGGAATAATGGATTTATTTCAAGCTTTGTTAGAGATACCTGATTAGTTTCTTTAAAATAAATCATTTGAAGGTCTAATGTGAACATTGGAGTCTTTTTTTTTAAACAATGCTTCCTAGAAATCATGTGACTTGTGATAACTACGTGCTTTACTGGAGTCCTTCTGTGGTTGTTTGGTTCGGGGTTTGTTCTGGCCTTCAGTGGGGAACGAGCTTGTGAGGAAAGATCTGCTCAGATGGTCTCTCTTGTTTCTGAGAAAACACTGGTTGGAGTCCTGAAAGAGTGATTGAAGGAACTTCTCAATGTTATATTTCTTGAGCAATTGTGTCTGCCAAGATATCAGAGAAAACCTGTTCGTGTTTAGTGATCGTTCCACAAGTACTAGACTGCTGGACTGGAGGATGATAAGAATATTTCACTCCTGGTCATTTTCCCCTTCAAAGACTAAGACCTAGTAGAAACAGTGTTTTTTTGGAAGTGAGCCTCTATAGAGTAACCCATTTTTATCCTTTAGCTAATATGTTAACATGCGTGTTTGGGTTTTTTTTGTTCACTTGTGGGATGTGGACATCACTGGCTAGGTCAGCATCTATTGCCCATCCCTAGTTGCCCCTGAGAAGGTGGTGATGAGCTGCCTCCTTGAGCTGCTACAGTCCACCTGTTGTAGGTAGACACACAATGCCATTAGGGAATGCGTGTGTGTTTGTGTAGACTTAATTAGAGGAATAAACATTTACACTTCAGTGTTATAGACCTACAATTAATCACCAGTGTCATCATACCACTTAAGCATCATAACCTTTCATTGTTATGTCAGTTTGTCCTGAAAAGGAGTAATATTTTGCAGAGTTTATTGATACTCAGTTTCCATAGGAACCTGGAAAGAAATGCAAACGCTCAGACATGCCTGATATGTTAAGATATTGCTTCAGTATGACCGTGTCCTTTCCATGACTCCTCATATAATTACCGTTACCTAGCAACCATAAAATTTGCTGGATTTAGGAATTAAACTTAGAAAATGGTACGCCAGATGCTGTGCCTGAACTTAATATTCAAATAAAGCTCTCACTTGTTGGAGACCGATCCAACAACATCATTCCTAGCCTACAGAAAGCATGTGAAAAATAGTGGGCAGGAATCCAGACGTACAGATGTCTGCTCGCTTTTCCAAATGGGGCCAGACAATTTTGAGCTCATGTCTTTGATAATCCTGATTAGAAAACCAAGGCTTCACTGCCAAGATGAGATCACTCTCATGCGATGCTCAAGTGCTCCTGCAGTGTTGTCACTAGGATTTCTGTATCATGTAATATCCCTGGTACTGAATTGAGATCTTTTTGCACGGAACAGCAGACTGGCTGAATGACTAGTTTGAGACTGTTTGCGTCATTTCATTTTGCACCTTCTTGCTACCGCACATTTCCGCTCTCCACCTTTTTTTTCTTTACGCTTTATCTTTGCTTTTTGAAGAATTTCTGTTGTCCCTTTTTCTATTGATAAAGTACTTTGTGAATAAAGTATTGACATGGTAGGGCTGAATTTTCTGAGGGTCTTCTTGTCCATCATAACTTTGATGAAAGAACCACACAAATCCCAGAACGACATAAAAACCTAATACCGTGTTCCTGGAGGTATACCGGGCTCTTCTAACAAAGTTAGAGCAGAAAGGCCTTTATAGAATTTCACTCCCTATATATTCCGTGTTCGACAAGAGCCATGGACCTCCCCCAGAGCAATTTACACCACAAGGCAAGTACCGTGCATAAACCCTTCTTCCCAATCAAACCCAAATCACATTTTCCCCACAGGAAGCAGGAGGGTTTTCTTGTGTATTGCGGTGAAGCTCTTAAAATGTGTGGTAAATAATTCCAGTGTTTCCCACAGGGCAACAGAAAAACAGATAGATGGTGTTTCCTTGCCGCACTCCAAAATAAACGTTCAGAACATTTGCAAAAATAAAACGCATGCCAGTCATCAAACAAGAGGGGAAAAAAATGCCCGCAAATAAAATTACAGGATTGAGAACCTCTACTTAAATGCATTTCATTTGGACCAAAAAAAGTTCAGTCCTACTTAATCTCTCGTTCTCTCTCTCTCTCTCTCTCTCTCTCTCCCCCCTTCTGTGTGTCCTAAATCTATCCCTGTCCTCTCTGTGATCCAGCATTCGAGCTTTCTTCTTTATTTCAATTGATTATGCTTGCTATTGAGGACAATGTTTTAGCCCAAGAATCTTGTCAGTGTTAGCAGAATTGAAAAGTACTTACAAACATATTGTAAATATTTTGAGGCAAGGTCATGAAAAAGAAGGACTGGTTGATCACTGAAAAAGAGATATACATTGGAGGCTGGTGAGCACAGCGGGGTGCTAGAAATCTCAAAAGTAAAGGCTGATTGAGACTTGGTTATTGAAGGCTGCGGCAAACCATGGGCAAGGACTTTCATTTGGGCTGCAGCATTCTATATCATCTTGGACTGGATTCACATGAGGAAAAGAAAGACTTCTGAGAGAAAAATGAAGCAAACTGTCCCTCACATAAAAAAACTGAAGATTAATTTTTAAGTATTAATTTCATTCCTTTTGGTGCTAGAGCATGTAGTAGCCAAAGTCCTACAAGTAGATTCATTTGTACTGTTTGCATTGATACTCCTGTGGTCAATATTCACCATAATTGCAACATAAGATTGAGCTGAGCATTAGTAATTCCAGATCCTGAGTTGTAATATTTTATACCAGTACTGCAAAATTGGATAGCACTTGTCTGCTGTATATTTTTTAAGAACGTCAGTAAATTTGTTCACGATCTGCTTAGGTTGTGCTGTACACTTGAGGTTGAGAATCATCTGTAATTCCATTGTGAATGTGATATTGGGTTTTCCTTACAGATCAAGTGGCTTGAATGGCCTTGTAAACAAAAAAATGTACACCTAATGGCTAAAGCACCGGACAGATTAATTTTTTTGCATGATTTTAATGATTGTTTTTCTGAGCATCCAGTTTTGCTTTTGATATGTTTTCTCAAACATTGTTAAAACCTATGATCCAATTTGTCCGAATTTAAAGAGATGAGGATGAGGGATATTTCATACCGGGTTTATGCACTAATAACTACATTATTTGTATTTGTGTTTATTTTTGTCTCCCTGATAGCCCACCTGCCTGGTTGGACAGTGCCAGGAAAGGAGTGCCACCTGTAAGTGGGGTCAGCAGATCAACAGGAAGCTGTCTTGGTTCCTCAGAGCTTGATGTTAACTCCAGAAAACCACCAAAAGAGGCCTCTATCCTGTTGCAGTTTCCTCCTTCAGGAACGCAAGTTATCTCTCCCATCAACCACACTGTTCACATGAGTAGTTCTGAGCGCCAAACTTCAAACCTACAACAGAACAGTGCTGGAGGAAGCCCTGCAAAGCATCCTTTGCCTGCAGATTCCAGTAACCAGGGTTACTTGCACTACAATGTCAACAGTGGACCTCAGTATGATGGAGAACAAGCCATGCTATCCAGTCTTTCTACAGGATCAAACAACCCTGCTTCAAACGTGAATTCCCCAGCGACTGGTTTCTTGGGTAATAGTAGTCTGCAAGAGGGAGTGCTTACAGCAGTTAGTGGCCAAGCACAAAGCAGTGCGACACTGATGAATGATGTTTTGAGTCTGAATGTGCATCCTCCATTACCAGAGAAGAAACGGATTTCTGAGGGAGATCATTCATTTACCTCCATCTCACCAGCTTCAAGTGGTTTTTCCAGTCCCCACAGTGGAAGTACTATTAGCATTCCATTCCCCAGTGTCCTTCCTGACTTTTCTAAAGTCGTAAATACTTCTGTTGCACAAGGTAAATGCTGTGATTGTAGTATCCCAATATGTGGTTATTTAAAATGTTCCATATCCAACTATGCTCACAGTAAGTTAGTATACTTATTTAAATACTTGACTTTTGTCATTTAATCGTTTGCAAAGAATTAATATTCCTTTTTATATAAGTGACTTTCACTTGGGGCTACCAACTATTTCCTGAGTGGAGTTATAAAGGGCGGTTATTGGAAAGCCATATGCTGTGCACACAACACACCCACAGCTAGAAAACCACCTCCCATGGAGGCAGCAATTGCAACTTGTTTACATTTCATGGTTGTTGCTGAATTGACACTGTCACCAACACTATTGTAATTTAACGGGCACGTTGAGTACCCTACTGTCGTCTACTTCAATTTTTGGTTTTCCCCCAATACTTAGTTGGAAGAAAATTTTAAAAAAGACTAGAATCCAAAACAGGGAGAACTAATTTGCAAAGTGTTGGGAATGAGCTGGGCGTTTCCAATCAAGTGTGCTCACTGCTGATGCTGATGAGGCTCTGCAGTCATTTTAAATGAGTGCACACTTCATGATTGGTTCAGCGACATAGTTTGGATTTTTTGGTTGCCTTGATCTTGGAGTCTGAGGCAGAGTTTAACAGTGGTATTACCATAGAATTTGTAAATATTTGCTAACTGTTAGGAAAATTCTGTTTCATAATTTGTATTGTTGGAGCTCAGGTCATTGTAGCTGTGATGCAGTGGGTTTATTTGATTCATGTAAGCCTTGTGGTTGCTTTCTTCTAGTCAGAATTGGGCTCCTAATATGCACTTCCTTATCCACTGATGAGGGCAGCTCTGGACAGTTTTTGAAAACATTTTTAACATTGGTTGTCTTCTGGAAGCAGGTGTTTTCAGTTACTGCAAATTACATGAATCTTTAGTTCAAAATTTCACCTTCCACTTAGGGAATTGCCGGGCACTAAAGAAGAGAAAATAGACCAGGACTTTCATTCCCAAACACAAGGGATTACATCCTATGGGGTGCACAATGAACCTGGATTTCCTTTCTGGCCACTCCAAGCAAATGCAATTTATAATTTTTGAAAAATCCCCATGTCTAAAACAGAAAAAGCTGAAAAATGCATTGCAGACCAGTCAGCATAATTAGAATGATATGTAAGTTCATGTTGCTGGTGGACACAAAACCCTTTATCGGAACTGTCTGTATGTCGAATATTGGGTTGTTGACTGCTAACTTAAAATAACCAATCCTAACCCTTCAGTACTTTTAATTGCTTCTTGTGTACACTTATCGGTGATTTCAGGTCAGAATGCAGTTTTTTAGTGATATGTTGTACCTGTATTTTGAAGATTAGGAGGTTCATTTAATTCCCCAATGGGAAAACTGTGGCAAAGGAGAAGTAAGCTCAAGGTGAATACAGAAAAAATTGTGGCTAGTGTTAATCTTAAAAAAAAGTCTAGACCTCAGGATTTAATTAGTGCTGCATCAGTTTAACCTAAGTAACTGAAACGTTGAAACACGGCTGGGTGCTTTGTGCTGCCTGACACTAAACTGAAAGGCCACTCCAATGCAAAACTGGACAGCTGTTCAGTTATTGTAACTTCAACAGTTACAGTCGGAGAACACAGTCAGTGTTAGTGTAACAATGGTGTTAGTAATGTTGCAGCACCAGTTTGACCTCGTATCATTCTTGAAGCTCTGTGGTACCCCTTTTGTTATTTTTAACCATTTCCAGCCCTCCACTCCAGAAACCATTGATTACTTGTTGTGGAATAGGTTTTGGGGGGTGCCCGGAACTTTATTATCATGTCCACAGGATTGTTATTTGCGTGTGAATTCTTAAAATTAAACATTAGGAGAATCTTCAGTCCAGCGCAAACCTGGCTGGAAATACAAACACACTCTCAATGAGCAGTGGCAGGAGAGAAAATCGTGTTTAGTTTCTCCTTTCTTAACCCAGTGGGGATAAGGCTTATTCTCACAGCCCTGTTACTGTCCTTGACAGCGTAAACCAGTGAATGAACATGATCTCCTGGTCTGTCAGTTTCAGCTTATTACGGGCTAAAAAAAGTTTGTGTCTCAAAATACCTGTTCACAATATCAAACACTTTTTCCTTATTCAATGATATGATGATTTTGAAACCATGATAAGTAAGATGCATGCATGTTGGTGCCACATTAGTGACTATTTTTTAAAGTTGAATAGGCCTAAGAAAAGTTAAAGGCCTAAGAAAATCATTTTGAAATGATTAATATTTTAAAGCTGATGAAGTATGATTTTTCGATGGCAGAAAATACTGTAGACACTCAGCCAAACTTGCAACATCAGTGGAGAGAGAACCTTTTGAGTCAATGATCTTACATCATTCACATTTTGTAACTTTATGAATTGTGTTGTAAAATGGGTTCACATAATCTGAGATAAAAGGTACTGCAGATGCTGGAGAATCCGCGATAACAAGCATGGGGCTGGATGAACACAGCAGGTCAAGCAGCATCATAGGAGCAGGAAAACTTGACGTTTCGG
>JAHRHZ010000014.1:49011305-49052459 GCA_024137785.1 Ginglymostoma cirratum
GGCCCGAAACGTCAAGTTTTCCTGCTCCTATGATGCTGCTTGACCTGCTGTGTTCATCCAGCCCCATGCTTGTTATCTCACATAATCTGATTGCTTTGTCAATCATAATCTGTGTTCCTTTTTTCAATATGAAATTGAAACCGAAATTCAAAAGTACATCTTCCGTATATTGATTTTATGTTTCCCCCCATTCTACTTACAGAAACTGCTTTCTCGTCCGACAAACATGTCACTGTCAAATTTGTGCAAGATACGTCCAAATTTTGGTATAAACCTGAAATATCACGTGAACAAGGTGAGGCAGAGGCACTTTGTGTCTTTCAGTCAAGTCTGAGTTAGTGAAAGATTAAATAGCATCTTGAGTGACCTAACCTTATTTGCCAATACAGCATTATTAATTCCTGTTTTTGAGTTGGTGCAAACTGCAATAGGGAACTTGCAAGACATGGTGAGAGTGTGCAACTATTAATTTAGCACAGTAAGAATTTCTATTCCTGTTGGACTGTTGGAAGGAAAAGTGAAAGTGATTCTTTTTCTCCGTTCTATTCCTTTCCTAATCATTATTGTCGAAAATGACAAATTGGAAGTAATTGACACAAGATGTTTTCTCATAGTGTTATTGCTGCAATCAATGTCTAAAAATTTGTAGGGGATTTCAACTCATTGATTTACCAGGAGCTGTATGCTCAGTACTGCTTCTGTTATTAGACTGGACACCATGTTGTATGTACTGTATCATTGGCCCCATATGTTGGCTATGAAATAAATTCAATGGATTACCAACAACTTAACTCTGTAATGAGTCCAGTAAAATCATCTTTTTCATTAATTCTGTATGTGGAATTTGTGCATGTATTGTGTTTCTGTCACATTCTGTAATGTCGCTGGAAATGTGTCGTAGGAATTCATGACAGAGAAAAATAATAATTCCATGTTGATTTCTTCTGGTTTCAAACTGTGAACCTGAAAACCTGTCTCCGCAAAGCTGTATTCTGACATTGACCTCAGACTGCTTACTGATAAATATGTGGCCTAAAGAGCAAAGACAAGATTAAATGAACTCTGACTCAGCAGCAATTAATAAACAATGTATTGAGCATTATTGCTGTTCTAGTCCTATAACACTTAAATTATACATTGGCAAATCATTTACGTTCTGACAGGCAGCAGGAAATCAACTTCTTTAATTATAAATTCTTTAGTTTAATTTTTCATAACGTTGCCAAGAGAAGATGAGACTTATCACACAAACATTTATAAATACTCTGAATGCTGAGAGATTTAAAAACTTGAATCACTTAGATTGTGTAAAAATCCACCTTTCAGATCCTTTTTCGAAAAGTTTTATTTTATGGGCTGGAAAAACAGTTTGAATGCCTGCTATTAATCTTCTTATCAGATGGCATCAACCAGATTCCCTAAAATCTGAGCATTGTCACCATCAGTGATAGATGCATTTCAGTATTAAAACTAGGATCGAAGCCGCATACTCTGTCGATCATTAATATTTTGTGCCTCTCAGTTACTCTGTATATCTCAATGTAGGCTAAAAGAAACCAGGGAGAGGGTGAGTTCAGTATTAACATGCATGTGAAGTTAAATACGAAACAATGTATAGATTTCTTCGGTGATTGAAAATATTCTTATTAGAACTGTTTAGTATGGTCTTTGGAGATAATTCCCGTTCGGAGTCTTCTCTAAGCTTAATTATTAACGAGTACTCATTCTACCTGCAGCCATTGCAATACTAAAGGACAAAGAGCCTGGGTCATTCATTGTCCGGGACAGTCACTCTTTCCGAGGTGCCTATGGATTGGCAATGAAAGTTGCTACACCTCCTGCTTCGGTGCTACAGCAAAACAAGAAAGGTATTGCATGTTTCATACAGACTGTGTATTTCCTTTACACTTTGATCAACGACTTGGAACGTGACTCATGCCTTCAGTGTTGAAAAGTGCCTTAGGTGCTGTGCAGGTGTCATTAGATAATCAATGGTAAAGTGTGAAGGAAGTGATTAAAAATGAGTCAGAAAGTCACAGGTGGAATGGAGAGGCTGAGGAGAAAGTCCAGAGAACAAGACTGATACGCTGGAAGAACTTAGCAATAGTTGTCGGATGAAGAGAAGATGGTACTGAATCAAAAGCTAGAATCAGGGAAATGCATACTTAAAGAGGGGTTTTGGAGTTTAAGGCTTGTAAATATAGATTATTGTAAGGCAATGGTTTTAAGACACGAACAAGAATTTAAAACGGTGTGTTGAGTCTGCTGAACGGGTGCAATGGAGAAATGAGATTTTCCACAGTAGAAAACTCAAACAGCAAACTGTATGAAAGATTGGAGATGAAGAAGAGAAGAGGATAGAAGGCCCTAAGATCATAACACATCAGTGTAGAATTAGCCCATTCGGCCCATCAAGTCTGCTGCACCATTCGATCGTGGCTGGTATGTGTTTCAATCCCATTGTCCTGCCTTCTCCCCGTAACACTTGATCCGCTTACTAATCAAGAACCTATCTATCTCTGTCTTAAGTACATTCTTGACCTCCACAGCCACAGCAGTGAGGGAACCAGTGCTGGAGTCATATGATGGGGCGGAAGTGGGAATTTTGCAGAGGTTAAAGGGAACAATCTTGGTGTGGGGCAGAGAATGGGATTCAGTGATTAGCTCAGGATTAAATCTCACAATAAGACAGAAACTGTTTGCTTCAGCCTGAAAGGTTTTGGAGGTAAATTCAGTCAGGATCAAAGATATTGAATCTGTAGTGAAACCAAAGAAAATAGTTTCAGTCATCTAAAGGATGGACCTAAATTGTGGCTTAACCATGACTGATTTCAAAGCAAGAGTAGAACATTCAAGAGGTCAGTGAAAATAGTGATGGAGGAGAGTTCAATAATGACATATATCTGTGAGCTAAGCTGAAACCCAAGGCTCTGAAAGACGCTATCATTCAAGGTGCAGTATATAGGGCTTCTAAACTCCAGAAGTGATGATGCAGGGAAGAGTAGCACAGCTGAATGTATTTGAACTCTGAACAAAACAATGCAAAGAGCTTTGCTGCATTGGGAAACGAGTGGGCGGGAAGGCTCGCACAAGGGCAGAGCATGGAGAATGGAGATAAGAACCGTGCCAGCTGTTTTGAAATCTGTTCAATAGTTTGTTCTATGTGATGGCAAATCCTTGAGTATATTTAGCCACGCCAAAAGGGCTGCAATTTCTTTTATTGCAACAAAGGGATCTCAAAAATATCAGTCAACCTAGTGTGCACATTCTCGGTGGCCCTTGCATTAGCCCCAGAGTAAAGCATTGGAAACGGAACACAACATTCCACCTGTGGCCAAGTTTGTTCGGGTTTACCATATCTATTTAAGTTTTGTATTAGTGGTCTTATTTACACGACCTGGGCTCACTGTTTTATTTTGCAACTTGTCCTTTCACTTTTAAAGATTGGTGTATCTGAAAGCCCTAAATCTTTCTGTTTCTCTAATCCTTTTAAATCTACTTCTTAAAGTATATCTCCTTAATTTTCCTACTCAAGTCATATCACTTTGTACTCTTCTACACTAGAATTTAATTTGACATTATTCAGTACAATCAACTGACGTGTAAATTGTGAAAGGGATAGTGTCAATTTCAAAAGGACTGAGACAAATTGGTGGAATTGGTGAGCAGCAGACGGGTGAAGCTCAATGCAGAGAAATATGATGTGATTGATTTTCGTTGGAAAATCATAGAATCCTTACAGTGCAAAAAGAGGCCATTCAGCCCCTATAATCTGCACCAACCCTCTGAATAGCATCCCACCCAGACTCAGCCCCATTAACCTGTTCCTGTAACCCCACACTTACCACGGTTAACCACCACCTAACCTGCATGCCCCTGGACACTACAGTGCACCACCTTGCCTGTCTTTGGCCTGTGGGAGGAAACCGACACACCCAGTGGAAACCCACGCAGACACTGGGAGAATGTGCAGACTCCACGCAGTCACCCGAGGTGTAACCGAAACTGGGTCCCTGGCACTGAGGCAGCAGTGCTTAACCACAAAGCGACTGTGCTGCCCATTTTTCAAATCGTGAATAAGAGCAGAAGTGTCCCCCCCCTACCCAAGCCTGCTCTGCCATTCAGTAAGATCATGACGCTGGTTTGTGTTTTGAATTCCATTTTCCCATCTATCCTGATGACCTCTGATTCCCTTTCCTAACAAGAATCCACATCTCTCTTTCAAAAAAAAAAATCAATGACCTTCTTAGGTACAGTGTTCCAAAATCTCACAACTGTCTGGGAACATTTCTCCTCATCTCAGCACTGAAAGTGCGACTCCTAATTTAAAAACAGTGACCTCGGGTTCTGGACTGACCCATGAGAAGAAACATCTTTTCCACGTCCACCTTGTCAACCCTCGTTTAGGATCTTATGCGCTTGAATCAAGTTATCCCTCGTTCTTCTGAACTTCAGTGGAAACTAACCCAATCCATCCGACCTGTATTCATGAGGTAATCCGTTCACTCCAGGTATCGATCTAGTAAATCTCCTCTGAACCACCACCAATGTGGAGAGACAAAACAAAATAGGGTAAATGTCCAGAGGGATGCTGAAGCAATGGTTCCTGAGTGTATGTGCACATAAATCATTGGGCAACCTGTCAGTGTGATTAATGGAGCATACAGTACATCAGGCTATATTAATAAGGGCATAAGAGTACAAGAGCGAGGATATTATGTTAAACTGATATTGAAAATTGGTTTGGCCTCTAGTGGAGTTTTACATCCTGTTCTGGGTGACACATTTTAGGAAAACACTGAAGGCATTACAGAGTGAAGGAAAAAATTCATGAGAATGGGTCCAGGGATGAGGAATTTCAAGTTACAAAGATTGAAGAAGCTGAAACTTTTTCCTGGATAAAATGTGTCAAGATGAAATTTGATAGAGGCATTCAAAATCATGGGGTGTCTGGAAAGATGGAAGGACTGAGAACAAGCGAGCGCTGATTTAATGTAATTGGAAAAGAAAGCAATGAAGACATGAATTTTCTCACGCAGTAAGTAGTTAAGATCTTGTATGTGCTGACAGTGTTTTGGAGTCATTTAACTGAGGCATTCAAGGGCGTAATTTTCTGAAAAGAACAAGATTATGCAGGATTATGGTGAGAAAGCAGGGAAATGGTACCAGTTGAATTGCTTGTTACAACAGCTGGCACAGACATGATGGACCAAATGGCCGCCTTCAGTGCTGGAGCAATTCTGTGATGTGTAAACTTGTGTTTCTTTATTCTTCACACAGCTTTGGGAGACTTATCAAATGAGCTGGTCAGACATTTCCTGATTGAATGTACCCAGAAAGGAGTACGATTAAAGGGTTGCCCCAATGAACCATACTTTGGTATGTTTTTATGTTTACTCTTTAGAAGTACAGCCAAGATGATCCAGCTGTTTTAACCTGAATTTCTTCCTGTGCATCTAATATGCATTTCTGTGTTTCTAATCAGGGAGTCTGACTGCCTTGGTTTATCAACATTCCATCACACCACTGGCATTGCCTTGCAAATTACTCATCCCTGACAGAGGTAAATATATAAGTTGGCAGAAGAACATTGTTGAAAAACTGTTCTGATAAATACTGTCAAACTGATGCAATTGGAATCATATATACAAAGTGTTCCTTTTCAAAATGAATGTAGCTCAAAATATGCTAGCTCATTTTTACTTCTGTTGTAAAATGAATCGTTATCATTTTGAAGGTTTAAATTAGCATGTTAGATTTTCCATGATAACATAGTTTAAACTTGAATCTCACTTGTCAAGCCTCAGACAATGTCAAATAAAGCTTTGTGTCTTGACACGTGCAGAGAATACACAAGTGATGGGAGTGACAAATTGCATGCTTTTGAAATTTAAAAAGAAAGGCAAAGGGCAGTGTCACAATAGGTAGAGAGTAGAATTGATAGTCTCTGAGGTGCTTCAGAAGGTTTCTGGGTCTATGAGTAGCTTTGGCCAAGCTTAAAAACGCCAAAGCCAAATATTGAAATCCAAAGTTAAAGTTGACGTGACAGAGCACTTCTTGAATTGTTTAGAAGGCTGTCTAGGGCTCAGTCAGCTTAGTTGCCTCAATGCTAGAGTGCGGTGCAGAATAATGTCAGCAGCATGAATTTTATCCCTGTTATGGTAGTTCAAGGTAGCCTGCCTCTTCAGCGTGTCACACATTTGATCTGGAGTGCTCAAATTGTATAACCAAATGTCTCTTTCTAATAGTTCCCTGTTCACTATTGTTAATTACTCACCCAACCCTGATGTAAAGATGGTGTTTCATAAGGGATAGCAAAGAGTGTGGCCCATACCAACACCGTCATGTGCTTCTAAATATGCATTCCAACAGTGACTACATTAGTACAGCCAGTCCCAATCAAAAGTTGGAATAGCGCATCTCCGTTATATTGTGTTTTAGTGCCATGTTATCCAAAAGAACGAGACTATTGCTAATGCTACACAAAGGCACAATTTATTTTTAGTACTTGCTAAATTCTGCAGCCCAGTGTCTTAATTGTGGTGATGAAATGATAATGATATACTGTCTGTCCTTTCCAGTGGCTGGATTCTTTCCTCTGCCTCTTATAGCTCTGTCAAGTCTGCCAGAAACCATTACTAAATAATACCCCCATTTTGGCAGCTTCCTTTGCGGTTCAAGCAGATTTTCAGGACATTACAAAATTAGTCATCCTTTTTTTAATGGTAGTTCATTTATCGTAGAATCCCTACAGTGTGGAAACAGGCTTTTTGGCCCAACAAGTCCACACCGACTCTCACAGCATCCCACCCAGACCCCTCCCCCGGGACCCAACTAATCTACACATCCCTCAACACTATGGGCAATTTTTCATGACCAATCCGCCTAGCCAGCACATTTTTGGACCGTGGGAGGAAACCGCAGCACGCGGAGGAAACCCATGCAGACACGGAGAGAATGTGCAAACTCCACACAGACAGTCGCCCAAGGGTGGAATCGAACCTGGGTCCCTAGCGCTGTGAGGCAGCAGTGATAACCACCGAGCCACCGTGCTTTGTTTTTCTGATTATTAATAATGAGGCTCTCTGAGTTGTTTCTCTAAAATGCTCATCTCCTGAATCCGAAGGCCTTTGCCTGGGATTATAGTTAGCTTTATTTTATGAAGCTCTCAGTTAATTCATTAGGGCTGAACAGCTTACTCAAATAAGAGATCAGAGCTGGAGATTTGAATATGTTTTTACATTTTTATTTAATAGATCCTTTAGAAGATGGAATAGATGCTTCCACACAGGCTGCCACAAACTCTGCTGCAGAATTGTTGAAGCAAGGAGCAGGTAAACATACTGTAGTACTGCTGTGACAGGTCTCTCCTGTGACTGACACATTTATAATTGTCTAATAACCTGCCAAGTAAAATCATAGTTCACCTGTTTCAGACCTTTTAGCAAGCGTGTAAGCTATTTGGCTGAATCTTGTATGTTGGCTCAGTGTAACATTTGTCGAGCTCCACAGAGGGTTTCTCTATGTGTGGCTCAGCGAGATTTCTTGCCACGTTGCCCAAACCTGCCAAATTAACTACCTACCCTGCCGTTTTGGTGCCCCTCTTGCCTGATGCTGACATACTTTTACCACTCATTGTACTGGGAAGAACTGCTTATCCCGAGATAAATCATTGCCCCTGGTAACTGCGCCCATAGTTGAAAGACTGTGCTCCTGCACTAACGCTGGTGTTCTGAAGCTGCCCTGATCGGCACCAGACTAATTCAGAAAGATTCCAGATGTGGGTGCACACTCAGTGTGTCTGGGCCCTCTGTACACAATACCCTGACCATATATCCAAGGCCATGGGCTCCTGTGTATGGCAGGCTCCCTCCAACTACAGAACCTGAGACTGTGCATAGATGTCTTGGGAGGGAAAGGAAAAAAACACATTGCGGGCACATTGATGTCACAGGTGATATTTCACTGTAAATAACGTCTGATATTTGTTGAAATATGCTCACCATGCAACTACATCTGTTAGCCCATGTCTGTGTCACCCTCTATTGTGACCTTTGCGCTGTGAGGTCCCACTTCCGTTCACATGCATGATGTTCCATGAAGCAATGCCGAGCTTGAGAGGCTGCTGCACCGAATGTGGCCAATGTAAACAGTGCGTTTTGAAGGGACTCTGGAAATATTGTTTGTGTTGGTTTGGCATCACAGGCCTCAGTGGCCAAAGAAGACGGTCTTGGATGAAATGGTCACCAGTGTTTGGTGCTATGTGGTGCACAGCACACGGTGAGACAGCTGGGTAATGGTCTCCAGGGACTGGGAGCCTGCTGCTGTGTATCCTCGACAGTGACTGGGTCTCTGTGTAGTGTCGTTATCCTTTGAAGGGCCTCCCCTTGGTTACCACACAAGTAGAGGCATGTACCCCACCCACTGTGCAGCTGCAGTTTCCAGGATCATAGAAAATGTCAGCGAGTGCTCCTCAGACCATAATATCCATGCTCCACCTTTACATATTGGTGAGGACCAGGACATCCAAATCCCCTTCCTGAAGCTCTGCCACTGGCTTTGCACCTCATCAGGTCCTTACCCAAATCGCTTGTGCACAGTTGCCCATCGAGTCCCTATTGAGCAGGACTGTGCTCTGTTTGAGCATAACTCTTGCCCTGCCACCACCCCACCACCTCCTGTACCTCTTGATAATCTTGTCTTGACACTTGGAACACTGTTTGAAAATGCACCGAGTTGCTCCTGACGCGGAGAAAAGCTTTCCTGACTTCTCTCACAGTTCTCCTGCCATAACCCATGTCATTCCGGTTTCTATAAGATTCCATCCCTTGTATATTCTAGGAACGTTGTCAAACGCTTAGTACACTTTGTCTGTTGTACCGATGACTGGAAGTTTGCTCTGTGGTTGTCACTGAATACACCATAATAATTACAAACATTAAAATAATTAGTAGAAACAGATGAATATTTGCGAGCAAAGAAACTTTAGTTAGTTACAAAATAGTCTGTGAAAAATGATCATGATCTGAGATGTGTAATTTGAAAGGTTTTCCTCATTTTTTTTTGTTTCAGCCTGTAATGTGTGGTATTTAAATTCTGTGGATATGGAGTCTCTGACAGGCCGTTACGCAATCGGAAAAGCAACATCAGAAACATTGGGGCAGACACCTTCTCTAGCCTCCACTGTTGTACATTTTAAAGTATCTGCCCAAGGCATTACTCTGACTGACAATCAAAGAAAGTAAGTATGCCCTGTATTTTAACGTGGACTTACACAGGAACGGTAAACTGAAACCTCACCTAACAGTTTCCTGATTTTGTCCAAGTCTTTAGAGCCAAACAATTTTAATTCTTCGCGGTAAATGTTCAGACATTTTACAGGGAAAATGGACAGTGAAACACACACTATCACAAATCGGTTGAGGCAGTGGATAAAAATTATCCAGTATATTAGAAAATTCCAAAATATTAATTGAGATACATGAAGCAATACTAAAGTAGCTGTTTAAACTGAGAATATTTTGGAAATTGAATGCTGAAGATACAGGGACGGCACAGTAGCCCAGCGGTTAGCACTGTTGCCTCACATCGCCAGGGACCTGGGTTCAATTCCACCCTCAGGCGATTGTCTGTGTGGAGTTTGTACATTCTGTCCATGGGATGCTCCGGTTTCTTCCCACAATCCAAAGATATGTAGGTTAGATGGATTGGCCATGCTAAATGTAGGGTTACAGCTTTGAAAGGTGCTGTACAAGGAGCCTTGGTGAATTGCTGCAGTGTGCATCATAGATGGTACACAGTACTGCGATGGTACAGTGCCTATGGTGAAGGAAATGAATACTGAAGGTGATGCATATGGTTTCATCCAGGCAAGTGGAGAGTATTCTATCACACTCCTGCCTTGTAACAGGTGAGCAATCATTTTGGGAGGCAGGTAGTGAGTTCCTCACCCCAAGATTCCTTTTCTCTGACTTGCTGTTGGAGCCACTGTATTTAAACGGCTGGTCCAGTTCTGTTTCTGGTCAATGGTAACTTCCAAGGTTGTTGTTAGTGAGGGTTTCAGTGATGGCAACACCATTCAATGTTAAGGGGCAATGCTTAGATTCTCTTGTTGAAGATGGTCATTACCTGCCACTTGTGTGTCATAAAAGCTACTAGGCACTTACCAGTCCAAGCCTGACCTCATATAGATATGGACTACTTCAGTACCATTGAAAAAGACAAGGGCAGCAGTTACATGGGAACGCCACCACGTGCAAGTTTCCCTCCAAGCCACAAGCCATCACATTTGGAATGGAATTGCTATTCCATTATTGTTGGGTCAAAATCCTGAAACTCACCCCCTAACAGCCAAAGTAAAGCAAGAAGTCTGTGCTGCTACATGACCAACAGTGATGCAGTGCCTCTGAAGAGACCTGTGGCTGGATTCTCATCTTGTTAGGCGTGTTAGCAGGAGTTGAGAAATTTCCCAACTTCACACTAACAGCACTGTGGAATTCTGCACCCCAAGCACTCTGTTGGTTCAAGAGGGCAGCTCACCCAAGCCATCTTGAGGGCACTTACTGATGGGCAGTGAATGCCAGCACAGCCAGTGATGCCTAGTTACACATATAAACACATTGTCTGTCATACTTCTGGAAAAGTTAGAGCAGAGGAACAGGAGCAGCTTTGAAGAATCTCCAGGCTGTTGTATTTAAATGTCTTTCACCCAATCGTACGTGACATACCAAATGATCCTTTACTGATATGAGGGCTGTACTTTCATGGAGTCTGGAGACCACACTCTGCGATCGAAACCTGGTTGGCTCCACTGCAGCGATCATCTTTGTTTTCCAGAATGTTCATGGAGTTGGGCTAGCTTTTCAAGGGTATAAGGTTCACTTCAGAACTGTCATGAGGCATGAGAAACCTTTTAAATATAAAGTTCAAAAAGGTTTCAGCCATGCTGAGCTATCCCGATCTTGTTATGCATTATTGGCTGAGCGCTCAGACTTCCACTTAAACTATTGAAACATCTCCATGTCCCAAAACATATTCAGTTGGCTGTAGCTCAGATCTCTTCGGTCAGTCACACAGTATTTGTTTACACAAGATATAGGATTCACATACTTGCGATGTTTGCTTTGATGCTTTATTCAAGACTGGATAATTGACCCTTTTATTGCCTTGTAGTGAAAAAAGTTTTCTTTTGAGTGTGGAAAGTTATGAAGGAATATTTTTTTAAAAAAAGCTTTTCTCCCACATATTGTCAATATAGGGTTCATTGCTCCGATACAGGTGGTGGTGTCGGCACTGAAATGCCGTATCTTGGCATGGAGGGTATAACGGGCTATGGGGATTGTTAAACTGGCATGAGGTGGCATGGATGGAATGTGGAGGGCATGAGGGATGAGGGCTTGAGTGGCCTTACTGTTTTTGTTACAACCGGGATAAAGTCCCTCAGCACTGAGATGACCGTTTTAAACTGCCCTCTTCAAAATCCCACCTTTGCAGACGCTTCCTGCAAAGGCAGGAAGCCAAGTTGGGAATTGTCCTGACTCGTGTTATTTGTCTCAGATGAAAATCTAGCCCCAGGTCTCTTCAGAGGCACTGTATCTTCTCTGGTGATGTAATGACACTGAATATTGCACAGTACTGTCTTCATGATTTGCTTCTGGCAATTCAGTTTTCAGGCTAAATTGAGGGAAGCAACTATTTTGGGAGGGTAATGAGTAGGAATTATTTTTTTAAAATGTTAAACATGTAATTTGAAAGTAAATTAGAAGGAGTAAACTTTTTCTGGCAACAAGTCTGCAGTGATGTTTTCTCATTGGCAACTGCTTGTTGAATTGAAAGGGTAATTTGAGCACAGTGAAATTAAAAGCAAATAATTCTCTTTCTTACTAGCTAAGATGAAAAATTAAAGATTCTGCACGGAACAGAAAGACGCAACAAAATCTAGTTCCATTATTGGCTTTTAAATCTGAGTTTTCTTTCTTGACTTACAATATATTTCTCCAGTTATCTCATTTGCCCAGGTGATTACTTTTTTTAGGCCTACACAGGATCCATTTTGAACATAGCTCTGACATTCCTGTATATCCCATAAAACCCCATATTTGAACTCATTTTCCAATAAGTCACTGCTTAAGTTCAGTCCCTTTTTCTCCAATGCAGAGAAATATGAGATATGGAGGCCATTTAGGGCCTCAAGTCAGTAAATGTGATTGCTCTGAGAAGTAACTCTGTAAATCCTCCTGTGTGCCGTATCACTTAGTTCCTTCAGCTCACAAAAAGCCATCATTTTGAAGTCTAAAATTAACCCTAGTAATGCATCTATCAATTGGAGCACCTATACCCAAGTGTATAGGGGTGATAGGCCCTAGTGGCATTAGGACATTTAGCCTCTTGATCCTACTCTGCCAGTGTCGACATCATGGCTGATCTTCTCGCTCAATCCCACTTTCCCTCACTTGAATATCTGAAGATCTATCTATCTGTGTCTTGAATGTACTCAAGGGCTATGCCTCTACAGCAGTCTTTGGGAGCAAATTCCTTTTTAAAAAAAAGTCCAAAATGACCTGCCCCTTATTCTAAGACCCTGCCCCCTGTTTCTAGGCTTAGCATCAAGGAAAGCATCCTTCCTGCATGTACTCTTAATAAGCACTCAACGAATTCTGTATTTTTCAATGAGATTGCCACTCACTCTTCCACATTCTAGAGTATATGTCAGTACCTTCGCAGGACAACCCTGCGGTCTAAGGAATCAGAGATAGTAGGAGCTGCAGATGCTGGAGAATCTGAGATAACTAGGTGTAGAGCTGGATGAACACAGCAGGCTAAACAGCATCAGAGGAGCAGGAAAACTGACGTTACGGGCCCGAAACATCAGCTTTCCTGCTCCTCTGATGCTGCTTGGCCAGCTGTGTTCATCCAGCTCTACACCTTGTTATCTAAAGAATCAATATGATGAAATTTCAAAATCAGCTTAACCATTGCAAATTGTGAGAGTAAAATGTTGGAATAAGTATTTCAAAACCATTCCATTACCTTTTGCACAATTGTATTTTTAAAGGTGCAGGATTAAAGATGTTTCACTACAGTTGCATAAGTAATTCTGTCCCAATTATGTGTGTTGTTAATAATAACTTTTCTCTTTGTATAGATTATTCTTCAGAAGACATTATGCTGTCAACACAGTGATTTTCTGTGCCTTGGACCCAGAAGAAAGAAAGTATGTTTGTGTTTGACATAATCTATGTTCTGATGCTGTAAAGTGTTTGGATTGTGACAGAAGTTTGAGATTCTAATGGATGTTTTCTTTTCCCCCCTCCCTGCAAAAGATGGACAAAAGACAGCATCTCGGCAAAGTAAGCATTTGGAATCTAGAATTTTGTAGAACAGTTTAAAGTTAACTTGGCATTGCTTGTGTATAAAAACATGGATAATGTGCTTTTGTTTTGATAGAATCTTTGGATTTGTGGCAAGGAAACAAGGAAGTGCCACTGATAATGTGTGTCATCTGTTTGCCGAACACGACCCTGAGCAGCCTGCCAGTGCTATTGTGAACTTTGTATCAAAGGTCATGATTGGATCACAAAAGAAGTAAATTGATTCTGATGCTGCCAAACTCCACATTCGGGAGGATATCCCTATTTTTAAACAAAATTCAAAGATCAGAAAACTGCAGGATGACAATAATTTGGAACAACAATAGGTCATGTTTGGAAGGCTTGTATATGTTGAATGATGGTAAGAGCAGGTTTGATTTATTTTAGAGAGAAGCAGGGATGCGAGTTTTAGAGAATAACTGGTCTTAGAACAGACTGTCAGAACTCAGACTGTCAGACTGTCTGGCTTCTGTGATTATTCATTATCGTTTGGTTGTATTTGTTGAGGTGAAGGGTCAATGCTTAGTTTTATTTTTTTACTGTCTTGAGCAGGAGGAAATAAAGCAGTTTTAGAAATAGACCAATCAGGAAAAATAAACACTCGTAATATATATTTATTTGACTCATTATCCTGAATAGATGGCAGCTAATCTGATGATTGTATAATACAAATACATTTCAGTAAATGTGCTCAATCACAGTTTGGCTGTCAATTTTGTGTTACTTGGTATTCTTGGAGGTGCATGCCATTCTATATTGTGTGCAACACCTTGTGTATCATTCCCGAATCACTGGCAGTTTAGTACAAGTAGGATAGATATTCAGGTTTATGTAGAATTACTTTGTATCACTGCAATTTTTTTTACAAGTGATTAAATCTACACAACTATATACAGTTGGGTATGAAATTCTTGCCAAAGACATACCATTTAACCAGCACTTTGAGCTACCATGTAAACGTAAGTTCAGTGAATGAATTCCACCCTTTTCCTTCTATTCAACCTCTGTATCCTACCCATATGTTGCTTCCAGTGTTAACTAATTGTGAAAATGCCAAACTTTAAGTATGAGTTTTCACTTTGACCAATAAGTTGTATTATCAAAGTTATCATTTTATCTGTGTCTGCTTTGGCTAGTCTGTATTTTGTAGTACTCTTCTGAGCATTCTGTAAAAAAAAAAACTTGTACTCATTATGTAAATGAATTATGTTCTATAATTCTTTGTATAGTCCTTTTCCATTCTTTGAAACACAATCTATTAAAATTATACCAAGTACAATAGATTTTAGTTTCTGCTTTCACTTGTTCATGGTGTGAGCCACGCAAAATAAAAGAATTTATAAATAAACAGTTTATAGCAATGGTTTAGATTTGAGTTCCATTTAAATTATTTCTTCCTCCACAAGCTATTGATTCCAGGATGACCAAATAACTTAACTTGCTGACACTTCAGGTAGTCTGTTAAGTTTCATGATAGTCTGACTGTTGAAATATTAAAATCCACATAGTCAACAGTAACACAATCTTAAAGTATGTTCACAGTGCGACTTTATCTTCTACTTCATAGCAGTATTAAAACTGCAGAGTTGGGACATGACCTGTGTTGTCTGATTAGCCCCAATAGGTGGAAACTTCACTTTGCTTGGGTGTTGATACCACACAGAATGAAATTGTACTGAAATATCAAGCTGCATTTAGAATAAGCCTAAGCTCCGCCAGCTGCCCTCAAACTGAGACCAGAGCCCTCCTTGAGCTGTTCGTCGATTCAAACCCAAATCTGAACGATGCCAGGTGTAGTCAAGATGCTCAAATTACTTCCTGAATGTGGAAGTGACAGGAATGAATGACAAAAATGTTTTCTTTGAAAAGGCTATATTATGTTTGTAGCCCTTCGTGCAGCCTTGAAGTGCAGTTCCCATGATCTATTAAATGGGTGAACATTTGCTTAAATGTACCGTGACTAACATTTTTGGGACAGGACAATTGGAATTGTCCAGCCTCCAGACTCTAGTCTCAGCATGGTGTGTGGCACCAGCAGCACCACGCAGAGACAGCTATGTCCACCAGCTCCTAGGTGTGCCGTTACAGCTGACCATCTAGCCAATACATTAGCTGAATGTGAAAAATACAGTATAAATGCAAAATTAAATTTGCTTGTTCCAGTGGTATTGCTACATTAGAAGTGCACGTAATGGTATGTGGTCATTCAGCCAATCTTCACCGGTCCACATATCACCCACTCCTGTGACTTCTACCCTCTGTTTCTGTTTCTGATTACAATCAGTATTTACAATCTTATCCAAGTAAAACTATGAGCCATACGTAACAGGAATTTTAAGTATGTTCTGAGCAGAGACAGTAATTTTTAAATAAAAATTTGAGCTCCCAGTTCTTAACTTGAATTTCCGCACAAGATTTCATGTTTTAAACCAAAAGATCTTTTATTCTTTTATTCTTCTACTGTTAAAGAGAACAAAGGAGAAGTACGGCACAGGAACAGACTCTTTGGCCGTGGAAGCTTGTGCCAATCATCATGCCCTGACTAAACTAAAAAAAACCTTCTGCCCTTATTTGGTCTGTATGCCTCTATTCCCACCCTATTTATGTAACCATCCAGATGCCTCTTCAATGTTGCCAATGTGCCTGCTTCTAGCACCTCTTCTGGCAGTGTATTCCAGGCTCCTACCACTCTGCGTGAAAAATCTCCCTCGCACATCTCCCTTAAACTTTCCCTCTCTCACCTTGAACCTGTACCCCATCGTAATGAAATTTCAACCCTGGAAAAAAGCCCCTGACTATCCATCCTATCTACTTGTTTCGTAATCTTGTAGACCTCGATCAGGTCTCCTCTCAGCCACCATCTTTCCAGTGAAAACAATCCTAGTCATTTCTATCTCCTTCCCAAAATCCACAAACCTGACTGCCCTGGTCGACCCATTGTCTCTGCCTGCTCCTGCCCCACCAAACTTATCTCCACTTATCTCAACTCCATTTTCTCCCCCTTGGTCCAGGAACTCTCCACCTATGTCCGTGACACCACCCGTGCCCTCCACCTCCTCCAAAACTTCCAATTCCCTGGTCCCCCAACACCTCATCTTTACCATGGACATCCAGTCCCTATACACTTGCATTCCCCATGCAGATGGCCTAAAGGCCCTCTGTCCCACAGGCCCGACCAGTCCCCCTCCACTGACACCCTTATCTGCATAGCTGAACTCATCCTCACCCTTAACAACTTCTTCAACTCCTCCCACCTCCTACAGACAAAGGGGGTGGCCGTCGATACCCGCATGGGCCCAAGCTATTCCTGCCTCTTTGTAGGATATGTGGAACAATCCCTCTCCCGAAGCTACACTGGCCGTATCCCCCACCTCTTCCTCCATTACATTGATGACTGTATCGGTGCCGCCTCGCGCTCCCACGAGGAGCTCGAACAATTCATCGACTTCACTAACACCTTCCGCCCCAACCTTAAGTTCACCTGGACCATCTCCGATACCTCTCTCTCCTTCCTGGACCTCTCTGTTTCCATCTCTGGCAACCACCTGGAAACCAATATCCATTTCAAGCCTACCGACTCCCACAGCTAACTAGAATACACCTCCTCTCACCCACCTTCCTGCAAAAATGCCATTGCCTGTTCCCAATTCCTTTGCCTCCGCCAATCTGCTCCTAAGATGAGGGATTCCACTCCCAGACATCCCAGATGTCCTCGTTTTCAAGGACCGCAACTTCCCCTCCACAGTGGTCGAAAACGCCCTCGACCGTGTCTCTCACATTTCCCGTAACTCATCCCTCACACCCCCTACCCGCAATAACAACCAAAACAGAATCCCCCCTCATCCTCACGTACCACCCCACCAACCTCCAGATCCAATGCATCATCCTCCGGCACTTCCGCCATCTGCAATCTGACTCCACTACCAAAGACATTTCTACCCCCCCCCCCAACCCTTATCTGCTTTCTGGAGGGACCACTCTCTCAGTGACTCCCTTGTCCACGCCCTCCAGCCCCACCACACCCGACACTTTTCCCTGCAACCGCAGGAAGTGCTACACCTGCCCCGACGCCTCCCCCCCCATCCCCATCCCAGGCCCCAAGAAAACCTTCCACATTAAACGGATGTTCACCTGCACATCTGCTAATGTGGTATACTGCATCCGCTGTTCCCAATGTGGCCTCCTCTACACCGGGGAAACCAAGCGGAGGCTAGGATACCGCTTTGTGGAACACCTACGCTCTGTTCGCTACAAATGACTACACCTCCCAGTCGTGAATCACTTCAACTCCACCTCCCATTCCTTGGACAACAAGTCCATCCTGGGCCTCCTCCAGTGCCACAACGATGCCACGGTTGCAAGAACAGCACCTCATATTTCGCTTGGGAACCCTGCAGCCCAATGGTATCAATGTTCGCTTCACAAAGCTTCAAAATTTCCCCTCCCCCAACCGCCTCCCTAACCTGTCCCTCCTCCCACCTCAAGCCCCACCCCCATCTCCTACCTACTAGCCTCATCCCGCCCCCTTGATCTGTCCGTCCTCCCTGGACTGACCTATCCCCTGCCTAACTCCCCACCTACACTCACCTTTACTGGCTCCACCCCCGCCTCTTTGACCTGTCTGTCTCCTCTCCACCTATCTTCTCCTTTATCCATCTTCTATCTGCCTCCCCCTTTCTCCCTATTTATTTCAGAATTCCATTCTCCTCCCCCATTTCTGAAGAAGGGTCCAGACCCAAAACATCAGCTTTCCTGCTCCGCTGATGCTGCTTGGCCCGCTGTGTTCATCCAGCTCTACACCTTGTTATCTCAGATTCTCCAGCATCGCCAGTTCCTACTAACTCTCCTAGTCTTTTAAACCTTTCTTTTTAGTCAATGCCCTTGAGATCAGGCAACATCCTGATGAACCGGCTCTGTACTCTATCCAAAGCTTCCACATCCTTCTGGTAGTGTGGTGACCAAAACTGACACAATACTCCAAATGCGGCCTAACAAGGGTATTATATTGCTGCAACCTGGTTTGCCAACTCTTGTACTCCATACCCTGGCCAATGAAGGCAAGCATGCTGTATGCCTTCTTAATCACCTTGGCCACATGTGTTGCTACTTGTAGGGAACTGTGGACCTGCACGCCCAGATCCGTCTATCTGTTAATGTTCCTAAGGGTTCTGTCATTTACAGTTTAATTTACTTCTAAATTTGATCCTCCAAAATGCATCACCTCGCATTTGTCAGGATTAAACTCCATCTGCCATTTCTGTGCCCAAGTTGTTAAACAATCCATATCCTGTTTTATTCTTTCACAATCGTTGGCACTATCAGCAACTCTACCAATCTTCGTGTCATCTGCAAACTTGCGGATCAGACCACCCACATTTTTCTGTAGATCATTTATAGATACTATAAACAACAGAAGACCGAAGACTGATCCCTGTGGAACATTACTAGTTACTGGTCTCCATCCTGAAAAACACCCTTCCACTGCTACCCTTTGTCTTCTATGACCAAGCCAGTTTTGTACCCATCTAGCCAGCCCACCCTGAATCCCATGTGATTTCAGTTTTTGTACCAACCTGCAATGTGGGACTTTATGAAATGCCTTTCTAGAGTCCATATAAATTACACCTCATGCACCACAATCCAGGAGCACTGCAATGCCAAGCCTGTTCGCTCACCAGTGATGCAAATACTCATCGTTGTGGGAACCTTCCAGGAAGTCCAACTGTGCAACGGATTAAATGCTGCCAGTCAGGAATAGTCCTTATTGATATGCATGTTGGGAGAGAAATGAAAAATACATTTCTGAGGACACAGTGATGGCACAGCTGCTACTTCATTGGAAATAGAATCTCACATTTGCCTCTTTACTTTATTACCTGTCTGACCGACTTTTGGTACCGGTATCTGCGAGGATGAAGCTACACAGGACACCCATTCTTAGCTCCGTACAATGTTAGAACCTTGGCTGAAGTGTTCTAATGCTCAGTTTAATGTGGGAGCAACACATGTTGGAAAGCCGATTGAAAAGGTTCACTATTATTGAGCAACAGGAAAAGCAAGGAGAAAGGAATTTTTAAAAAAAGGCTGCATTTGCTTGTGGGAATGAAAAGGACTGTTGTCTTTTGAGAAACAACACAGTTAACAGCAATCCTTGCACCCAACTCTGAACCCTTGGAAGCAGATGTCAATTGAGTCCTGTCTGAGTGGTTACTCCTGACCCTGCTGCACTCTATCATTGCTGAAGGTGATCTTCCTTCTCGCCAAGATCTTCACCTTTATCTGTGGAAGTCTGCAACTCTTTTCCAAAGCCATCAGTTTCCATCACTAATCCCTTTTTCTTTGCTTTACTTGTTCAAAACACCAAATGCAGTTATAAGGGGAGATTGGATAGGTCTGAACTTTTTTCGCTGGGCGTAGGAGACTAAGGGGTGACCTCATAAGAGGTTTATAAAATCATGCGAGGCATAGATAAGGTACATGGCCAACAGCTTATCCCCATGTTACGGGAGCCCAAAACGAGAGGGCATAGGTTTAAGGTGAGAAAGGAGAGATACAAAAGGGGTAATTTTTTCACACAAAGGGTGGTGAGTGTTTGGAACTGACTGCCAGAGGTGGTAGTTATGGACCAGACCATACCCTGCAAAATATTTTAAGAAGGTAGCTTAGACACTAGCTTTTTCTTAACTTAAAGGCAGTTGTTCCAGGTCTGATGCAATTGGTTCAACCACTCAGCTTTAAACAAAACAAAATTTATTCAAACACTACAGTTGAAGCACAAACACAAGAAAGCAGAATTTAGAATAACTCAACTATTGGAAAACCTCGCCGACCTGATACAGCAACTTAACTAATTAACTATTCCAATGTAGTAACATCCCATCAACACACCCCTTGGCAAAGAGGTAAATTCAAACCCAGATTCTTACAGGCAGGAGGGAACAACATCCAGAGAGAGATTTCAGAGAAAGTCAGAGGAATCCTTTACTGAAGCTTGCAACACTTCTGATACTCAAAACATCTTGTGACTGCTACAGCTGAAAAGAAACTAGAAAAAGAACTGAATTAGGAGAACAGGCCGCTCCTCTTCTATTGTTAAACTGTTATTCCCCAGACTGTTCGCTACCTCTGTCTTTACAACCGCTCTTCAAAAAAACCAAGGACAAAGTAACCTTTCAAAAATGACAGCATCATCACACCTCCCCCCTTTAAAAAAACTGAACTATCAATATATAAAGATGACTTCATTTTAAACCCCTTGGTCCTACTCTATTAGTACACTACAATACATATGCGTTACATTGACTCTAAGCATACAAACATTCACTATTACTTTCTATTTCAGTCTGTTTACTCCTGCCACTGAACGCCTCTGTCTTTCTTCATCCAAGTCGCGAAAATGTGTTGGCAGTTACATTTTCTCGGCCACGTGTATAAGTTTCAAATTGAATGATTGTAATAACAAGCTCTAGTTAAACAGTCTGAAATTTTTGTCCTTAAATTTCTCCAAAAACTTTCATGATCAGTGTCAGTCTCAGACACATTGCCGGCGACATAAATGTTGAAATGTAACACCAACATCAAGCTCAAGGTCTCCTTCTCAATAATGGAATATTTTTGTTGATGAATATTCAATTTCCTTGAGAAATATCTGATAGATCTTTCTATTTTCTCATCATCGTCTTGTAAGAGTACGCCACCGACACCCACATCACTGGCATCGATAGCCACCTTCGAGTAATTAGGCGTAGCTAACACTGGGGTAGTGGTTAACATGGATTTCAGGCTGCCAAATGCCTACTGACAGTCTGCCGGCCACTGAAATTTTCTGCACATCTTCAATAAGTCAGTCAGTGGAGCAACCACACTGCTAAAATTTGGATAAAATCCATTCAATCCCAGGTATCATAGTACTGCCCTCTTCGTCGATGGTATGGGAAACTCCCCAGTGACATTTGTTTTCACATTCCATGGGACCGTCTGTCCATGTCTGATAACATGGCCCAGGAACGTGACTTGGGCTTTTGGCGAATTCACTGTTAGCCAGGATTATCACCAAGTCTGCCTTCTGAAGTTGATCGAATAATTCTGATAAATGATGCAAATGTTCCTTCCATGTGTAATTAAGAATCACCAGGCCATCAATGTACATCACACAATTGCGTAATCCAGAAATGACTTTATTGGTTAGTCTTTGAAATGTGGCTGGCGCATTCTTCATACCAAGTGGCATGACTTTATATTGATACAGTCCATTCGATGTCGTTAAAGCTGAAATTATCTTCGCTCTTTCGGATAAAGGTACCTGCCAGTATCCTCAGAGTAAGTTGCTTGTCCGACCTTCTCAATACAATCTTCCAAGTGTGGAAACAGACTTTGTGACTGCATTGACTTTGTGAAAGTCTACACATAATCGTTGGGTGCAATCTAGTTTTGGCACCATTACTTTGGGTGAGGTCTAGTCACTGCAACTCACTTTGATTATGTTGTCATGGAACATGCATTCAATTTCTTTTTGAACTTGTTCCAAATTTAGAGAGTTAGGTCTATAAGGATGCTGCTTAATTGGAACAGCAATTCCTATATCTACATCATGCATAATCAAATCAGTACTTCCCAGCTTATTCACATGTATCTCCCCATGCAATAGTAGTAACTCTTTCAAGTCATTTTGATTTTCTTCTGGAAGGTAACTCAATAATTTATCCCAATTTTTGAGAACTTCCCCATGTTCAATTTAATTTGATGAATGTCCAATTCAGAATCCTCTGAACTTGGTTCTTCACTCTGTGTTGTAACCAGTAACACATTCTCCTTTTGCTTTCCTTCCCTATCAAAATACCTTTCGAGCATTCACCTGACACACTCTGTGAGACTTCTTTGTATCTGGAGTCCTTACCAATTCACTTCACTCAATCTCCTTTCGATTCGATAATGTTCACTAAATCTTGCTTGTAAAGGTTCACTTATCGCTGTAAGTAACACTAACACTTTATCTCTACTTGCAAAATTGTGACATTTTGATTTCCTGTCTGCTTCCTGGCTCATCATATGCTGCACTGTTTTAAATGCTGTCTAGCAAAGTCCCCTGATCTACTTAATCATTCCCTAAAATTTGACACATAATAAAATATATAGTCTCTGGATTCTGACTCACCGATTTCTCCTTAATTAATTTCAGTAGTCTTCTCACCTCATGCCTATAAACTAATTCTAATCGACAGAATTTGGTTGATTCATATTCATTTGGTGCATCCCTAATTGCAAAAAGTACAAACGGAATTCCTTAATCCTAGTCGTCTGGATAGCCTTGACTATAAGCCTTAACATGGTCTTTAAAGTTTGATGCCACCTTCCTAAAGCACCCTGCAATCCAGGATGGTACACAGTGTATTTGAATCATTTTATTCTTAAGTTATCCATAACTTCCCTGAATAATTTGATGTAAAATTTGACCCTTGATCTGATTGTGTCTCTGTAGGTAGTCTGTATGTCGTGAAAAATTTAAGTAACTCTTCTACATTCCTTTTAGCCGTGATATTGCATAATGGAATGGCCTTTGGAAAACTAGTGGACACATCCATTTATTGTCAACAACTACTGATTCACAGAGAAATTTCTGAAGAAGGGTCTCGACCCGAAACGTCAGCTTCCCTGCTCCTCTGATGCTGCTTGGCCTGCTGTGTTCATCCAGCTCCACACCTTGTTGTCTCCTAATACTGTAACTTCTTTACCTGCTGCTCCTGGCCTATGTGAGTAAACTTCACCTTTCTAAGTAAATGGTTTAAGAAGATCTGTCACTTGCTTCTCAACCAACCCCTGACTAGGTTGTACATTCTGGTGCAGTATTTTAGCCTCCACTTTGTTTTCCTTTACCACATTAACAAAATTCACTGGCTTATTCTGTTTTCCTGCATCCGTCTTCCCAGAGTTTTTCCTAAACCACCAACACTATGACTTCATGTGGCCTACATTATTGAAGTGAAAAATACCTGGGCCTTTTAACTTCTCCCTTTCCGTCATGGGTTTCCTTTTTACCCTGTGGTAAACGATCTTTATTATCCTCAATGCGATCTACTTTTCCCTTACCACCTGAGGGTTTCTGTTTTCTCCAATTTCTATCCCTTATGGATTGAAATTGATGTCGGAAGCCAAATTTTGACTTATGAACCAGCTCTTAAACATCAGCCATTTCAGCTGCTAATCTTGTCATTTTAACTCTTTGCTCTGATCTCACTACCTCAGGAAGCAAATTTTTGAACTCCTCCAAAATAATTGTCTCTCAAAGAGCATCATACGTTTGGTATACTTTTGATGCCCTTATCTACCTATCAAAATTACTTTGTTTGACCTTTCAAACTCAGTGTGTGTTTGACCAGGCTCCCTCCTTAGGTTTCTGAAACATTGTCTGTAAGCTTCTGGCACAACCTCATAAGCACTTAAGGTGGCTTCCTTCACCTCATCTTACTCCTCATGTACCTCCTCTGATAGTGATACAAATACCTCACTAGCTCTACCGACCAACTTTGTTTGGATCAACAAAAAGGTCACCGGCCCCTTCATCTGTTTAGTGACTCTCTCAAATGAAATGATAAAGGCTTCTACGTCCTTCTTGTCAAATTTAGGCAATGCTTGGATATATTTAAACAGATCCCCACCAGGCCTTTGGCTACGTTTGCTCTTCCTCACTCTCCTCCTCACTAAGCCTACCTTCTACTTTCACCTCCACCTCCATCCTTTTAGCCTATATTCTGGAATCCTACAGCCTGGGCTGCAGCTTGTCATGGGCAACGAAATGAAACTGTGTGACCTTTCACAGATGGCAGCAGACAGTGCCCTGATGAGTTTGTGGGTGTATGACTGAGAGATGCCATACAGATCAACCAGGGTTTGCAATTGGCTGCTTCTTGTATTTATCACTTCACTGTCCTAACGTGCAGCAAACACGGGTCCTGTGCTTTGACCATCAAAGTGGTACTGGCTCCGTTCCCATCCAGGGTGTGCCAGCCACTTTCTTGTTGCATTTTGCATGTAGAGAATGGAAAGTGATGGATGGGAATGGAGCTCAGAGTGGGCACCATCAGCGCTGGGCTGAACCTGTCTGACAGATACGTTCCCCTGACCGCCAACTGAGCCCCCACACCCCCTATTACCTTGCACTATCCCAAGAGCTCATTTCTCACCTCAGTATGGAGACTAACCACATCATACATCACCTCCAATTGTCCTCCCTGCCCCTGAACCTGGCATTACATCTTAATGAGGCCTCCCAGCTGGCCCTTTAAGTTTCCCCAATGCAGGCCACAATGATAGTCACTGCCTCTAACTGCACTCCCATCGCCTACCATGGCCTCTGGTGCTGCTCTGCACACCCCTGTTCCCCTTCAGTTTCCCCTCCACCACCCACTGTCCTGACCCCACTTCTGCAGATTGCTCTGTTTTCTAGTCCCCAGCCTGGCCTCCCCCATCTCTTTTGGCAGTGATCTCCCCATATATTCTGGGAGACAACAGCACCCTACACCCACTCTCCTTAACAATCGATGGACTGTATTCGCCCCAGGCCTCTGACTGACTTCGATGAGTAGCCAATGGACATGACTCCAGTCTTTGCAGCTACCCGACTGAAATTATACAATTCCCCTGATTGTTTCTGATGGCCCTACAGCACTGACTCTGTCTAGACTGTGCTCAGAATTATCTCCTGACCATTAATGACCCAATTGGCTGTGGCCAATTCCCTGGATTTTGTGCAGAATGTGACAGTCTGCGACCCCTGACTGTCAGCACCCTCCCTGGCTGAACCGAGGATGACTACCACCAATTCCCGACATGACCATTTTATTGAACAGTATATGTTTGCTCCACAGACAGCTGGTGATGCTGTTAAATTGACATCTTGATGTTCTGTGCATCAAGATGATTCCACCCGAACATCTCAGGCAGATCCCTACGAACGATGAGTGATCTGTGTGTGGCTACACTAAAAAACAACTCGTCAATATGGTAGTTTTACGGCTGTAAAATACAGCCTTTTACTCTGGTCAGACTGCCAATATGCTTTGACTTAATAGAGGTGTTTTGACTTGATAGAGGTATACAAAATGATCAGAGGTATAGATAGAGTAGACAGCCAGAGACTTTTTCCTAGGGTGGAGGCAGTTATTACAAGGGGGCATAGTTTTAAAGTGAGTGGAGGTAGATATAGGGGAGATGTCAGAGGTGGGTTCTTTACTCAGAGAGTGGTAGGGGCGTGGAATGCATTGCCGGAGAGGGTAGTGGAGTCGGCCTCATTAGGGGCATTTAAGCGGCTATTAGATAGGCATATGGATGATAGTATAAGGTAGCGGTAGAGGTTAAGTAGACCTTAGGCTTAGGGTAAAGGCTCGGCACAACTTCGTGGGCCGAAGGGCCTGTACTGTGCTGTGCAGTTCTATATTCTATATTCTATGTTCTATGCTAAGACATGGTATGGCAGGGCAAGAATGCTGTGAACTGCAGGGTGGCACTAAGTGACCAAGCATTACGAGACCGAGCAAGCAGACCTGAGATGTAGCCTGGTCCAGCCCATGAGCTGGATGCCTGTCTGTGAGGGCAAAGTGTCCCTGCAGCAGCCCTTCAATACTGGTGGTTGGTGTGCTCGTGTTGTTTGGTCATACGCAACATTGAGGTCTTTCAGAGCCAGCTTTGATATGAATTTACCGCATACCCAGTCTGGCATCCACGTCATGTTTTCTCAATGTCTACCTTGTATGATGCATTTAGAAATATTGCTGAATTTTGATGAGATGAGTTCAGCTGTTAACAAGGTGTTTAACTCTGACTCCCATTAATTTTCAACTCACTGGCGCCTGGTAAGAAACCACAGCTCCCTCATCAAAAACATAGAAGTTGGAGTGAGATGCTCCCGACATTGAAAGAAGTCACGACAAACTTTTTGCCTGGTTCTGTCACAAACCTCACCATAGCCTGCGTCACTCCAACCTCTGTAAGATTCTGCCCTTCCTCTTAAATACTGAAGAAATTTCTGAGTATGTTCTAGCATTTGTTGAATTCAGAAAGGAATAAATAAACTGATACATCCAATTCCCTTCCTTTACAGTTTACAATTAGTCTTTTTTTAACAAGAGAATTGTATGTTTAATGTGGTCAATTTAAAAAACTGGCAACGGATCTTTGTGGGTTTGAAAACAAAGATTATTTACTCACACACTTAGTCAGAGTCTCTATGCTCGATCAGCCACACAGTCACACATTGAAGAAAGATACAATTAAAGAAGAATGCACTTGTACACTTCTGTAATGTATTCCTGAATTGGGGCAACTGAATACATGATTGAAAAAGGATGAGAAATTAAAGAAAAGGATTGTAGTATCCTTGTGATTCAGTGAGGCCTCCTTGGGACAAAACCATATGTTACAAGAGCCTCTCTTTAGTTATTTTAAACCACCCATTTAGACATTCTGTGACACCCGTCTGTGAATATGTGTGATGTAAACCTGGTAGGGACACATCACTGCACAACAAGACCCAAAGGACTTTCAGTTTTCTTTTACCTGCCACCACACTTGCAATTGAATGGCTTTCCCCGCGGCCAAATTGCCTGTGGCAATTTTCACTTCCTAACCACAGCCATTAAATAACCCGCATTTCCAATTGTGCATTTTACGTGCCAAGCCCAGCAAGGATAATGCAACAATGGGCCTTCTGTTTATAATGAGTGAAGTAACACATTGTAGGTGCTTCCTCTGCTCAATATATCTTTAAGTCCATCAAATTTAACTTTCTGTTGCCAACATATAAAATAATGACACATATTGGACCTTTGATATTTGAAAGATGTACATAATGCAGGTCCCAGATTAGTAGCACCAACCTCATGTGAATGCTTTTGCATATGGAAATATGCTTTGTACCACATTTGCTTGCCCTATTGAATGGATCATGTGGTAAGCACCACATAATGCAGACTAATCTTGGGTAAGACAGGAACTTCTTGCAGATTTACCCAATGCATTAGCAAGTGATAGAGTGAAATGCAGTTCACATGCACTATTAGGCTACAATTTAAAGTAAGTAAGTAAAACTGAAAAAAAAAATTAAGAAGAAGAATAAGGAAAGAGATATTATCAAAATGGTGAGAGGTTGCAGAGCTCTGTGGTGCATTGTGATCTGTGTGTCCCAGTGCATGAATCACAGATAGTTTGTGTGCAGTTACAGTAAGTAATTAGAAAAGCTAATAGAATGCAGTGATTTATTGAAAGGGGATTGAATGCAAGGGTAGGGAGGTTATGTTTCAGTTATACAGGGCATTGCTGAGACTGTATCTGGAGTAATATGTACAGTACTGGTCACTGTACTTACAGAAGAAGGTTACTGTGTTGGAGGCAATTCAGAGAAGGTTTACTGGACAAATAATTGGAATGAGTGAATTGCCATTGAAAGTGATTTAATTAGAACATGTAAGATCTTCAGGAGACTTAACAAGGTGGATTTGGAAAGGATTTTTCCTGTTGTAGAAGAATCTAGAACTAGGGATTGGCCATTTAAGACAGAGACAAGGAAACATTTTTTTCTCTCAGAGGGTTGTGAGTCTTTGGAATTCTCTTCCTCTTAAGGCAGTGGATGCAGAATATTTAAATGTTTTTAAGGCAGAGGGAGAAAGATTCTTGATTACTGAGGAGATGAAAGATTTTCAGAGGTATTCAAGAATGTAGAGTTCAGATTAGAATTAGATCAGATGTGACCTTATTGAATGGCAGTGTAGGCTTGAAGGGCTAAGTGGCCTAATCCAGTTCCTTCTTCGTATGTATGTATAAAAGTAACATATGGCAGGCTTTCTAAGATCAACAAATTGTTGCCTGCTTTGCTTTCCAACTCTGTGAAGTACCGGCACTGCACTGATTGTTTCTATCATTTTATGCTATCAGGTAAGGTCATTTACGTGTATGTCACTACCATAACTCATGGTTATCAGGATCCATATATAATTATAGAAACAGATTGTTATAGAAGTGTAAAGACAGCTGTGAATCTACTTTTATTTTGTGATTGATTTTATTGATTGATTTTATTGTCATGTGTACCAAAATATAGTGAAAAACTTTGTCAGTGAGCTATACAGGCAGATCATAGCAGGCAAAGGATGTACAGGTGTAAAATATTTGGAGACATACTGGTTACATTGCCGGTTACATTATTTGAGGCTACAGTCCATTCAACAGTCTGATAACGGCCAGAAAGAAGCTGTTCCTGAACCTGCTGGTGCATGTGTTCAGGTCTCTGTATCTTCTGCCTGATGGAAGAGGTTGTAGGAGATCATTACCAGGGTGTGATGCGTCTTTGATGATGTTGGCAGCCTTTCTGCAGCAGCGAGCCGTGTAAATAGAGTTCATGGATGGAAGTTTGGCTTCCGTGATTGTCTGGACTGTGCACACCACCTTCTGTAGTTTCTTACAGTCCTGGGCAGAGCATTTTCCATACCAGGCCGTTATGCACCCAGACATTATGCTTTCAATGGTGCATCGGAAGAAGTTGTGACATGCCAAATTACCTGAGCCGCCTGATGAAGAAGAGGTGTTGTTGTGCCTTCTTGAATGTAACATCTACGTGGGAAGTCCAGGACAGGTCATTGGTTATCGACACTCCGAGGAACTTGATGCTGTTCACTCGCTCAACCTCCGTTCCATTAATGTAGATGGGGGTGTGTTCTCCTCCATCCTTTCTGAACCCCATGATCAGTCCTTTAGTGTTGCTGACGTTGAGAGACAAATTGTTTTCATTGCACGACATCGCCAAGCCCTCTATATCCCTTTTGTATTTTGACTTGTTAGATATCCATCCCACCATTGTGGTGTTGTCAGTGAACTTGTAGATGGCGTTTGTTTGGAATTTGGCAACACAATCATACGTGTACAGGGAGTACAGTAGGAGGGTGAGGACACAGCCTTGCGGGGCTCCAGTGTTGAGTGTTATTGTGGAGGAGGAGGCGCAGTTACCTATCTTCACTGATTGCGGTCTATGGGCCAGAAAGCTGACGATCCAGTTGCAGAGGGTGGAGCTGAGATCAAGTCATGGAGTTTTGATGTTATATTTAATGTTATATTTAGACAGTAATAACTGCTAATTTGATTAATATTGATATTTGATTAATGTAAAATGAAACAGTGGTACACCACTCATCATGATGATGGTAACAGATAAGTAGAATCCATACCTATGAGCACTATTTCTAATAAACAGAATTTACTGCAATGAGATAAAAAGAAGAGTAGGATTTTTAACATTAAATTTGCCACTTATTAAATTTCCCATGATTAATACTTGAAGGAATGAGAATCACATTTTCAATTTATTTAAATTAAATTATTTAATTAAAATCTGTCAGTCATTAGCAAATATCATTGTTAAATTGGTACTGATGTAATTACTTTTAAACTTACATTTTCTGGTGATTTTACTGGATAATTAATCGCAAACTGAGCAAGCTATTGAGAATCATGGAGAATTTAAGGGCAAGGTAAGATTTTCCAAATTCATGGGGCATTCGTGGGGTTTAAGGTGAGAGGGGAAAGAGAAAAGAGGGACCTAAGGAGCAACTTTTTCCACTTAGAAGTTGATTAGCGTACAAAATGAACTGCCAGAGGAAATGGTGGAGGCTGGTACAATTACAACATTTAAAAGTCATCTGGATGGGTACATGAATAGAAAGGGTTTAGAGGGATATGGGCCAAATGTTGGTATAGGATTAGATAGGACTAGATTAATTTAGGATATCTGGTCAACATGGGCGAGTTGGACCAAAGGGTCTGTTTCTGTGCTGTACATCTCTGTGACTCTGCTTGATTGTGAAGTTCAGTATCTGTTGAGAGAAAAACACCGGTAAGTTTAATTTGAATTTATTGATGTGTTTAACCTACTCAGTCAGAAATGTCCAGAGACTGTTGTTAGCTCATTTGAAATCAAGAGAAACATATGCTGTCATAAAGCAAGTCTACAATCAAGCATGGTATAAATCTGACAAAAGTATAAGAAGCTATTGGGATATCAAATTAATCTAAAGATACAGAATATTACCACTGTCTAATATAACTGGCTGCTTCTGTTATCAAAGAAAGCCAGAATATCTTGAGAAAGGCCAATTTAAGTTTCTTTAAAAAAATGGTTTCAGTGTGAATTATACATTACAGATGTCCATATCAGCCCTACAATTTTATTTTTGCCTCTGACATTGCAGAGGTATTTTTTGACCAAGCTAAGAGACAGGACATCCCCAACCAGTCTTCCACTAATGCTTTGGCACCAAACAGTCAATTGCACATGTGCATGCACACCTGATAACATTTTAGCCGGACCTCCAATGAGACCTTGCTGCATGCTAAAATGTCAACCATACCTTGCTCCTTCACAGGAACCTTTGGTTGCCCAAGTCACCAAGCTGCTCCAAAGGAGTCATCTGAAAAAGTGGCAATCTAGTGGGAGGCACATGCATTTAAATGGGTGCTTTTGAAATTAAAGTGGGTGACCAAAAGTATTAAGAAAGTAATATCAGGCAGAGCCTAATAGGGATCTGATCAGCATGGGCTACGATGGGATTTATGGCCAAAGCAAAAAGAATTTCAGTGAGGTGTATCTCGATGTTGGAGTATCTTGTTCCATCTTTTATGCTATTCCTGAGTGTGAGCCGAATTTCCCCATAGCAGCTATGAGTTGTAAATAAACAAGGACTATAATTTGTTACATATGGCCCAATTCACCTCATTAATACTAAGCATCCCATCTCAGCAAATGCCCTGATGTTGCTAGATGTTAAGAATTCTCAACATAGAAGTTAGAGTGGGTACCTAGCAAACCCAGCTGCAATCACCCTCCAGGTTGCTCAGCACCAAATAGCATCTCAGGGCACAATCCATGGGTACCAGCCATATGTACTGCACATCCACTGACATTGGCATTGGATGTTTGCCAACCCCTCATCATCATCATGGTACCTTACTGATCCACTTGCAGAGATAGTAGAAACTGCCAATGCTGGTGTCTGAGATAACAAGGTGTGGAGCTGGAGGAACACAGTAGGCCAGGCAGCATCAGAGGAGCAGGAAAGCTGACGTTTCAGGTCTGGACACTTCTTCAGAAATGGGAGAGGGGAAGGGGGCACTGAAATAAATAGAGAGTGGGGGCGGTGATAGAAGGTGGCTAGAGGAGCGGATAGGGTGGGAGAGAAGACGGACAGGTCAAGGAGATGGGGATGAAGCTAGTAAAGGTGGATGTACATAGGAAGTGGGGGTGGGGGTTGGTCAGTGAGGTGGGAGGAGTGGATAGGTGGGAGGGAAGATGGGCAGGTCAAGGAGGCGGGGTTGAGAGGGGGCATTGGTCTTGGGATGAGGTCGAGGTTGGGGAGATTTTGAAGCTCGTAAAGTCCACATTGAGACCATTGGGTTGTAGGATTCCAAGGCGGAATATGAGGTGCTGTTCCTCCCGTTTCTGGGTGGCATCATTGTGACACTGGAGGAGGCTCAGGATAGACATGTCATCCAGGGAGGGGGAGTTGAAGTGATTTGCGACTGCAGGGTGTTGTCGTTTGTCGTGAACCAAGCATAGGTGCTCTACAAAGCTTTGCGACTGGGAGGTGTTGTCATTTGTCGCAAACCAAGCGTAGGTGCTCCACAAACCCCCAACCTCATCCCAAGACTAGACCCCCCTCTCACCCCGCCTCCTTGACCTGTCCGTCTTCTCTCCCATCTAACTGCTCCACTATCCACCTTCTATCACTGCCACCCCCTCTCTATCTATTTCAGAGGCCCCTTCCCTTTCCCCATTTCTGAAGAAGGGTCCAGACCCATAACGTCAGCGTTCCTGCTCCTTTGATGCTGCCTGGCCTGTTGTGTTTATCCAGCTCCACACCTTGTTATTTCTGATCCACTTGCGGGATGGTCAGGAAACACAGAGGTGTATTGTCAGGCTCACAACCAACTAGCATTGAAAGGCCGCAGAAAGGACACTATGTGTACAGGGACAGCTCCCGGACTCGACCTGGCTGCATCTCGGTGCTGCTCTCTTGCTTCTTCAGTACTTGTTCATTAAGCGCCTACCTGCACACACATGGCATCCATGCCTTGCCTTGCCATGCCAATTGATGCAGTCGCACAACCAGACGACTTGCCTTGCTGCTCAGCATTCCTCAGTCAAGGGGATATACACCTTGCTGTACAGCAGTGAGATGCCTCAATCTCACGCTTGCACAATGTGCCAGCAGCTTATGTGACAAACACACAGTATGTGCAGCAAGCAGGCAGCCGTGTCTCAAAGTCATAGGTCAGTAGTCCCCACCAAAGTTGATTAAGGCACCCATCAGTCAGGGGGTCCAAGCACAGTAAGTCATTCCAGGCAGTCACAGTGAGGTGTTCACCAAGTTGTGCTCCCAAAGGTTCTAAGGCTAACATTCTCTCTAAAGTGTCAGTATCTTCTTTGGTGTGCGGTGCAGGAAACAGCCTTGCTGATGCTTCCTCTGAGACCTCCATATTCTCATCCTCAGAGGTCAAAGAGATCGCTTTTGGCAGAGGAGGCCGTATCTTTATGGTGATGGTGGACATCCCGCCAGTACCGGCAAGATGTAAAAGAGAGAAGGCATTATGGTTGGTGATTAGAGTGCTACATAATGAATGAGACTGACAGCGGAGCTACTGTGAGAGTTGCAGTAAAATGAGGAATGGTACTTATTGATAGGTGGTTCATGGATGTTTTGACATCGCCATAAGAGTGGTCTCGCTTTTCTCCTGCGAGAATGAGGATATTTATAGGGGCTGAGGATTTGAAAGTAGGGTTTGTTCTGGGCTCTTTCTGCCCTATTGTGAAGTTTCTTCTCCTGGAATAAAGGAAAGGGCATGTTTGAGTGAGATGATAGTGAGTGGCACAGCTCCGAGTGCTGGTGCAGATGGTGGAGAAGGTGGTGAGGTATCTGCAGGGAGTGAGGAGGCAGCACAGAGGCCATACTAAGTTGGTGTGGGACAATGGGGGTGATGGTGGTGGTGAAAGTGAGTGGGCGAGGGTGTTGCAGGAAATAGTGGGGGTGACAGAGGATGATCCTTAGTGGAAGGTGGGTGCAGTGGCAGAGATAGAGTGAGTGTGAGGTTTGCAGAGGGAAGAGTGCAGCGCTAACCTGGCGGAGTGGAAAAGCCCATTGACCTTCATACAGCACTGTTGGCTGCTCCTCTGCACCGTTAAGATGGCACTGATTTGGGTGGCAACGCGGACAAGGCTGCCAGAATCTGGTGCTGTGGCACCCTCTGCTGGTCCTCTGGCAAGTGTACACCCTGACTTTGCATCTCAACTAGGAACTCCAGGTCCTTGTTGGAAAAACACAGCACCATCTTCCCCTTCTCTAATAGGTTCTTTATTCATTCACAGGATGAGGGCGTCACTGGCCAGGCAGCATTTATTGGCCATCCTTAATTGCCCAGAGGGCAGTTGAGACTCAACCATGTTGCTGTGGGTCTGGAGTCACCTGTGGGCCAGACCAGGTAAGGATGGCAGTTTCCTTCCCTAAAGGACATTATTGAACATCAGATTCTGTCCTTGATGGAGCAGGGTAGTTTTGGAATGCCAGTGCTCACTTGGGTGCACAGTGGTTGTGGGTGTCAAGAATGTCAGGCTTTCAGTGGATATCTGGTGAATGGTGAGCTTCTTCTCAGAATGGCATGTCGTGAGATGGAGCTAGAATCAGACATAAAGTGTGCCACGGGGTGGGATAGATAGTTAAAGAGGTGACTTTGGTATTGTACAGCATCAAAGTTTATTAGGACTCGTGGTGAGAATCCCTTTAAATAACCCAATGCAACACACATTCAGGCAAAAAAAAATTGATTCAGCCCATTATACTTGTAGAACATTTTTTCTTAATGTATGCTAAACTGTCAAAAATTGTACCATGTGTAAATGTTATTTTTCCTTGGGAGGTGAATTACAACGGAGGCATTATACCAGACCACAACATAAAACCCAGTAGTTGAAAGCAGTGCTGTGAGTAAAGTAGATGTAAAGTGCTACTTCTCTAGCGTCAGAATCATGGATATTTGTTAGACCATGGACAACAGCAAGGTGGACCAGAAAGATGTCTTTGTTATTTTTCTGTTCTTTCTGCTTAAATCAGGTATCTGGAATTTCCAGGGCATGCCCACTGACCAGTTCCATAACGAATTCCATTCACAATTGGTAAGTTGCACTCAACTTCCCTGTGAATTTTGCTAGGCTATGAGTAAGTAATGGAAACAAGGGTAGGCATCACCACAATCAAGGCGCAAGAATAGTGCCAAACCATTGGCATGTTCTTATAGTTAAATTCCAACTCATTTAACTATCATCCATGCACATTAAGTGCAGCATATTTGAGAACATGAGCTCAGGACATTTTCAGTTTTTATATTCATTTAGACTCCTTTCTTGTGTTTTGTGTCCAAAGGACATGTACGTAACTCACTTTCTGCTGATGCTTCATCCTCAGTACTTTTTTTCAATCGTTTTTGTCAGAAGTTGTTTGCCATTGACTTCAACTCTCAGGGGCACAGCAAGGAGGCAGGCCCTAAGTCTCCCTCATTTGGAACAGGAAATGAACCATGGTGTTATTCTGAACCACATGCTAGTTATTCAGTCAACTGAGCTAGCTGGTTTTTACCATTGTCATAGAAATACATCAAAAAATAACAAATAATGCAATGTGAGTCTCAGTGATGATAACTTTTTGACTAAGATCTCCAAAATTCCAAAATATATGTTTTCCAACTGAGCCTGAGACCCTGATAACTGGAGAACTCTTCATGAAATGCAATCTTTGATATAAGCACCTGTCTATTGAAGGTGGATTTCTTACAAACAATGATGTATATGGGTGGGGGTTGATTGTGAAAATTACGATTTGGCCACTTTGTACCGTGTGTAATTTTCCTCAGACCTCAAACCTGGCAATCTTGGCAAAACCTGACAAACCTGACACTGTTTTTATTTGCAGTAAGGTTGTGCAAGTAAGTAAGTGCAAGTAAGGCCATTCGGGACAGTAACACAGTTTTGTCGAAAAATGCAAAGAATAGATCTTCTCATAGGGTGGTATGAGTCTTGCCTCACAAATATATTGCTCGTGTTTTTCTGAGATGGTTAGGTGCTTCTTCATAGCACTGTCCTTCAACTAACAATCCAGAAACTTAGCACATAAACTGTTCTAGTAATTAAATGCAGCCAAATTAGGCGTCTTCCTTAAGATCAAACATTTAAGTTGAAGTTTTGTTTATTCTGTGGGATATTCAAGATCATATGTCACTATTTCAAGAACCGAAAGGAATTCTCCTGTTATCTTGGCTATTATTCTTCTCAGTTTATTTCAGCACCATCAGATGGCTGGCACAGTCACTGAGGAAATGAGTGAGAGCCATACAAGTCAAATAAAAGTTGAAAAGAAGGAAGATTTTTCTATGGGTTGTAGGACTGGAGGAATGATGAGGTAGGGTGTGTTTGTAATTGAGGGTGTCTGGGGGAAATGTTATAAAAAGTTTTGAATGCAAGAATAATGATTTTAAAATGGATTAAGTAAACACATATAAGGATGTTAGGTGAATGGACATGGTGACATTTAAAATATCGGTAGCAGAGAGTTGAATGAACTTAAGTTAATGAATAGTGGGAGGAAAACATTGGAATATTTCAGTTCGGAGGAAAGAAAATCAGGGAAGAGGGTGTCAGGAGCAAATGGATTGAGGCAGCGTTGGGAATGGGTTATGTTATTATGGTTAAAGTAGACAGTCTTGATCATGGAGAAGATATGGAGCTGGAACCATCTCAGGATCAAATACCATCATTTACCACTGCTCACGACCAAAAGAGGGAGCATGTTTTCACAGGAATCAGGCTTGAGCACACCTCTGAACACAGTGAATGATGAGTACCTTACGTTCATTGCTGATCATAAAATCCAGTCCCGTATTTAAGCTGTGAACCCTTTTACAGAACTCACTGAACTGACTGTTGTTGAAATAGATGACACCATCTCAACAAATTAACAACATGCAATCACAGCAAATATTTCAAAAATTCTTGAATCATCCGAGATTGACCAATGCAGAAAAATATGTATGTATACACATAAAACCACAAATATTATAAACCAGATAATAATTGCATCTTAGTATACTTGTCTGCACTTGCGTGTAAGGTATTTTGAAAACAATAATTTATTAAGTTTCAGTTCTATGTTTTATGTGCTCATAATGATAGGTTTTAAACATAGGTGACCAACTTGAGCATTAACAGAATGAACATTACTTTTTATATCAGTTTCAGTACTGCAAGAACCAGGCACAGGAGAGACTAAGACCTACAATGTATTTGCTGTCATCTTCTATAATCGTCATATTATTAAACTTCAACCTAGTTTGGACATAGTACTCAATAGATTTCATAAATATTTACAAAACTGATTTCTGTTGTTGGAAACTGTTGCGTTACATACAACTTTATTCTTTATTCTGACCCATTGTACAAATTCTACTGCAATTTGAAGGAAGATTCTGCCCTGCTCCACCAGTTAATGTAACACAGATGAGATGACTACTTATGAACACTGATGAATGACTATTCACCTTATGCTGAATCAAAAAACAGAAATCACCGATGAAGAGTGACTGGACTCGAAATGTTAACTCTGCTTTCTCCCCACAGATGTTGCCAGGCTTGGTGAGATTTATCAGCAATTTCTGTTTTTATTTTTGTTGTTGTTTCAGATCTCCAACATCTGCAGTATTTTGTTTTGTTCATCTTTTCCTGCCTTTTTTAATACGGATTGGAAGATTGCAATATTCTATTTAAGAATATTGCAATATACTGCAATTTTCTTAACCTTGTACATGTTTGTGTGTTCATAAACATTTTATCAGTAACATCACCTTTTTCAATCAGTATTGTTCTTGTAACTTAATAGCATAAAGAGCTTTATAATATAATTAATTTGTTCTAGCTCATCTATCCAAGTTTTTCTCTTAAACAATCACTATCAAATTTTTCAAATTATTACCTCAATATAATTGCTTGTGACTCCTGACAATGCATTTATTATAATCACCTTCCCTGTTCTGAGTTTTTCAATCCATGCCCCTGTTCAAAATTTTTGTGTTGTCGAGTAATTTATCAAGAGTTGTTTGATCCAAATTCCACAGAATTGGGAACTTTCTGTAAGACCTTCATTGCATGTTTTTTTCTAAAATGTAAATATTCTCAATATCTTCAGTTTCTCCTTGTAGCGAAAACACCAAATTGCTTCTCAGTTCTGTCTCCAAAGCCAAGTGGTCCCTTCATAGTACACTGACCAGTCTACACTGAGTCCTCACCTAAAGTGACAGTTCCATTCTTGAAAAATGCAGTCTTAAATAAATCTGTTGTTCCCATTAAAACCAATGTAAAAGCTGTAGTTGGCCTCTGTAGGATATTTGTCATCAGCAAAACAAAATTAAGACATTACAATTTGTAAGTTAAAATACGTTAGTTTCCTAAGTTCCTATATTGGTAAATTAAATATACATTTAAAGAAATGTACTAACTCCTTACCTACCTCTAACCTGCTGCTGCCACTACTCACCATTGATTCTGCTTCACACATCTTGTTTATTGCACATTCCCCTCCTCTTGCTGCTGCCCCTCAAGTTTGTGTTCTCTGTTACTCCTTGACCCTCCAGGTTGCTGCAGACCCTTCTACTTGTGGAATCATCTGTTCCTTGCCTCTCCTCCCGCCTCCGTCTCTCGAACACTGACCCTGAGCGAGGCCTGTGGAGACCAGCAGTGAAAGGCAGGAGGGGGAGATTAAGCTGGCAGGAAGTAACACTGCTGGAGTGGTCTACTCCAACTGTATGCTGTTGCGTATACTAGCCTTGGTTCGGCTAACCTTTCGTCAGCATTCTGTGATGGTCATAGTCGAGAAGCTATCCCCTAAGGACCCTTCTGCTGCAGGTAACATCGCTCTTTCACTCCAAGTGGTGCAAACCAGTTAAAAAGAGAACAGGATGACAAAAGGCTGTCTCTCGCTCTGAAGCCTAGAATTTAACTATGTTCAAAAAGCAACGCAAATACAGAATCTCAACAGACTGGCAAAACTAATGATCACGAAACCAACTGTTCACCTACCAATGTGAATGCCACCAGTTATCTCTGTTATCAGCTCTTTGCAAACAATTTGAAGACTGATATCTGTATTTTGAATATCTGTATTTTAAACTTTTATCTTTATAGACACCCCCATTATTTCTAAATACTTGTGTATTAATGTTGTGTTGCTAATTCTTCACACAGTTGAGAACTAATAAACTTGCTTTTTTTTGTTCATTCAAAAAAGTTGGCTATATTATATGTGTGTTTCCTGTCCATGTTTGTCCACATAAAAGACATCACATACCATTTTTTTGCTTTGCGCTTAGAGTGCACCTACCCGTTCACTCCATCAACTTGTCTTTGTCCTTTTTGAGATCCACACTGCACTCCACAGTTTCAAACGTTTCCAAGTTCTGTATTATGCACAAATTTTGAAATTGTCCCCTGCACACTAGAACATAGAACAATAAAACACAGGAACAGGTCCTTTGGCCCATGTTGTCTTCATTGACCATTAGCTCCTTTTAAAATATAAGTTCATTTAGGTCCAGGTGAAAGATTTCCTCAAGGGAAGGGATCCTTTTCAACTTAATCAGTTGCAACCAGCTGAAGGGATGGGTGACAAAAATTGGGGGCTTAACAGTTTGGGGTATCCCATTTAGAACTGTAATGAATATGGGAATATTGCCAGGGATTGGTCATAACATGAGATGAGATAATCCTTATGAATTCAACCCCTTTATCATCTATAAAATTCTTCTTATCCACTGGACCATATTTCTTTGAAGCTGTTCATAGAACATAGAACAAAGAACAATATGTGGATTTCCTTTGACTTGTTAACATAACCTACGTATTATACAGTGTAACTTATAAATCCATATTTCTTTAGGTCTATCATTTTTTCCTTCTTCATTGTTCTCTTCTCTCAGTGTTCACTTTCATACAACACTCTTAGTCAAAATTTGCATTCTTTGTCTTACAATCAGATTCAGTATTAATCCGAAGGGGCTCATTGCATGTTACACCCTGATAATCATAAGCAAGCTGACAGTGTTACAGAACATCAGTCCCTTTATCATATCCTGCATATATACCTTTGAACGTTGATGTATTCCAATGTAATCATTTCTGTATCAGTACAAAAGAACTGCTCGCGGATGCACTTTACCTTATTCATAAATTCCTCTTTCAAGAATTCTACAGAACCATAATATGTCATTTTCTTAGTTACGTGCTTCATGTCCCCCAAATTTATAAAATATCAAGTGGAAGAAAAGCAGGGGAACAGGATTCACTTGAAACAAAAACCTGACTTTTGGAAATCTGAACTGTAAACAGAAAATTCATGAAAAGCAGTTTGTGAAAAAAGCAGAAAAGGCAATCTTTGCATCTTATTAGGTTTGCTTATCTCAACTCGTGATAGATGTGTAGGGCCCCAAGGTTAGGAGGGAAGAAAACTTATCACTGTTCTTGTTCCTTATCACTAGACAAGAGTGGAAGCTTGTCTATGTGGACATGGGTATCGAACAGATTGTTAGCAGCTGTGATCCACCTGCAAGCACTTCTTGTCAAATGTCCTGCATGAATAATTGCCACAGGACCAGGTAACTGTGAAATTGTAGCCAATGGCAGGTTCACTGCCTTCGAGAAAGGAGGAAAGAGAAGTTGATTAATGTTTTTAGGTGTAACCCAACTTTGTCATAATGGTCCTGATAAAGATCAGAAACACAGCCCTATCTTTCTCTTTTAGATCCTAATTGGTCTACTGTGTGCTTTCAGCATCTTGTTTTTTTTTTCAAAGCACACACCTCGAAGGAAAATAAATATTTTAAACCAGTAGTTTTCAAAATTAGATTCTTCAAAGGTTTTAATTAAAAAGAACAGAGTGAACAAGGTGTAATTAGTTTTCATGATAAAAAGCATATGTATTAATCAGAGCATTAACCTCTTGATGGTCTCTGAGCTCCAGCAAAGGCTTAAGGGCTTATGAATATTGACACACATGGTCTGGTTTCCCATTTGCAATTAGGTTGACTACCAGCATGCTTTAATTGTGGCTTTGAAGAGTCTTCCTCACTTTTCCCATTAATCATTAGTTGGCTTTGTATCCAGTTGTAGTTTGAGAGTTTGATAGCACTTTTATGTAGAGAAAGAAAAAGGAATTTCCTCTGCCAAAATATATTTTATGATGTCTTATGTTTCGAGCAGTCAGATAATGTCTGAACACATTGCGACTTATTTTGAATTTTGGATAATCACGTAATGCTATTTACACACTGGTTGACCACTCATTTTGCTATGCTGTGCTATTTTGTCTTAAATCCTCTGTCCTCATTTAATTCACCAGGTGAGTTTCAGCTCACCAAACAGGTATACTGACACAGCACCCTGGTACACTGATACAACTCATCAGAACTACTCACACAGCCCAAGTATCCTGTAACAGCATATGTGCACTCACACAGCTTCTCAGATATGCTAACATGGTTTCCCAGATATGCTGATTATCTCATCAGGTATACTGACCTATCTCATATAAATTGACACAGCTAACCAGGTACAGACCCAATGCATCAGTAAATTGACACATCTTCTAGTATACTGGCATCGTTCACCAGTATACTGTCACAGTACCTCAGTATACTGACACAGCTCACCAGTATA
>JAHRHZ010000014.1:49052469-49074130 GCA_024137785.1 Ginglymostoma cirratum
TCACCAGTATACTGTCACAGTACCTCAGTATACTGACACAGCTCACCAGTATACTGTCACAGTACCTCAGTATACTGACACAGCTCAGAAGTTTACTGACAAAGCGCGTTAGTGTATTGACACAGCTCACCAATATACCAGCACAGCACATCAGTTGACTGACATAGTTCATCAGATATACATGACACAGCTTGTGTGGTATTCATAAGGAATAGGAGCAAAAGCAGGCAATGCCATCTCTTCAGTCTGCTTCTCCATTCAATAATTGATTGATCAAGGATTGATCTGTTTAAGTTTTGAATTTCACATTCTCATCTATTCTTGATAATAGTTGATTCACTTACCTAATAAAAAGCTATATACATCTTCCTTACTTCTCTGAGGATCATCCCCTTGCTGTGGTAGGGGCACAATGACCTCAAGGTTGATGCATTGCAGAGCTCATGCTCCTGGTAGGGTGGTGAGGTAAAAAGGGAAGCTCCAGGCACAGGTTGATCCAAGATGTCCTCAATGGCAGAGCTAGTGGATAGGGTTTGTGACCCCAATGTGAAGGTGGAAGTAGGCAGTAGCAGGAGGGTGGTTCCAGTCATCATAGCTCACTATGCCAAGAGCTGGAACAGTAAGGGCAGAAGGAAAGCGAAACAAAACTGGGCTGCAAACTTCCTTTTCTCCCCAGGATAACTTTCCCCAACTGTTGATAAACAAGATAAACAAGCTTGGGCTCCCCCGTTAGCTAAACAGTCCCACTGAATTATTCAACAGATACTAATAAAACTGATTGAAGTTTGGCATCCAATCAGAAGGTGGCAGAGACGTCACTGAGAGGAATTCTGGGAGACGGCACTACAGTCACTGTGACCAGTCTGAATATCTCAGAGGAACTAATGTCAAGGAGTGTAAGAGCAGGAACAGGGAAGTCACGGGACTCAGAGGGACTGGGTGACTGGAATGTATTTACTTCAATGCTAGAAGTATATCAAGTAAATCAGATGAATTAAGAGCATGGATTACTGCTCTTATGATGGAATTATAGTGTTACTGCCATTATAGAGACATGGTTAAAGGAGGGACAGGATTGGCAGCTTAACATTCCTGGATATCGCTGTTTTAGATGGGACAGAAAGGGAAACAAAAGAGGTGGGGGTTGTTCACTGCTGATTAGGGATCTCATCACAGCTGTGTTGAGGGAGGACACATGGAGGGATCTTGCAGTGAGGCATTATGGGTGGAGGTCAGGAATAGGAAGGGTGAAATCACAATGTTGGGAGTTTTCTCCAGGGTAGGCATCCTTAGAAGAGGCTTTGCAGTGGGGTTAAAATTGTAGCAGAGATAATAGGAACTGCAGATGCTGGAGAATCCGAGATAACAAGGTGTGGAGCTGGATGAACACAGCAGGCCAAGCAGCATCATAGGAGCAGGAAATCTTGATGTTTCGGGCCTAGATCTTTCATCAGAAATGGGGGAGGGGAAGAGGGTTCTGAAATAAATAGGGAGAAAGGGGGAGGCGGATAGAAGATGGATAGAGGAGAAGATAGGTGGAGAGGAGACAGACAAGTCAAAGAGGCGGGGATGGAGCCAGTAAAGGTGAGTGTAGGTGGGGAGGTAGGGAGGTAGGGTTCTCTAGACCTGTCAACAGCCCACAGGAGACAGAGATGCAGATGTGTAGTCAGATACTGGAAAAGTGTGAAAAGAGCAGGGCAGTTGAAGTGGGTGACTTCAACTTTCCTCTTTTTGACTGGGAATCCCTTAGAGCCAGGGGCTTGGATGAAGAGCAATTTGTTAGTTGTGTCCAGGAGGGCTTTTTGAGACAGTATGTTTACAATCCGACCAGAGAGGAGGCTGTACTAGGGAATGAGCCAGGACAGGTGGTTGGTATTTCAGTAGGAGAGCATTTCAGGCTTAGTGACCATAACTCCATAAAATTTTGAGTAATCATGGAAAAGGACACAAGCGGCCCTTGGGTGAGGATGCTTAATTGGGCAAGAGTCGATTATACCCAAATTAGACAAGAACTGGAGAATGTGGATTGGAAGCAGTTACTTGAGGGCAAATCTACCTCTGGCTTGTGGGAGACTCTTAAAAACCAATTGACTAAAGTGCAGGACATGCATGTCCCTGCAAAATTAAAGGACGGGAATGGCAGGATTCAGGACATTGTGAGTTTAGTCAAAAAAAAAACAGGATGCATACGACAAGTCTAGGCAGCTACAAACTGACAAAGCCCTGGAGGAGTGCAGGGAAATTAGGAAGGAATTTAAATGCGCAATTAGGAAGGCAAAAAGGTGCCATGAAATGTCTTTAGCAAACAGGGTCAAGGAGAATCCCAAGGTTTTTTATGCATATGTTAGGGGAAAGAGTAGGCCCACTCAAGGACGAAGGAGGGAAGTTATATATAGAGCCACAGGAAGTGGGGGAGATCCTGAATGAGTACTTGTATTGGTTTTCACCAATGAGAAGGACATGACTAATGTTGAGGTCAGGGATGAGTGTGTGAATACTCTAGAGAATGTCAACATGTTGAAAGAGAAAGTTTTGGGAATCCTAAATTGCCTTAAAATAGACAAGTCCCCAGGACCAGCTGGGATCTACCCCAGGTAACTCAGAGAGGCAGGAAGGAGATAGCTGGGGCATTGGCAGGTATCTTCACATCCTTGTTGACAACAGGTGAAGTTCCAGAGGACTGGAGATTAGCAAATGTTGTTCCCTTGTTTAAGAAAGGATGCAGGGATAATCCAGGAAACTACAGCCTGGTGAGTTGACACCTGTGGTGGGGAAGCTCTTGGAGAAGATACTGAGGGACAAGGTATATGTGCATTTGGAGGAAAATGGACTAGTTAGTGACAGGCAGCACAGTTTTGTCTGGGGAACGTGTTTGTCTGGGAAACGTCGTGTCTCACCACCCTGATTGAATTTTTTAAAGAGGTAATGAGGATAATTGTTGAGGGAAGGGCAGTGGATGTAGTTTATATGGACTTTAGTAAAGTATTTGATAAAGTCCCACATGGCAGGTTGGTACAAAAACTAAAATCATAAGGAATTCAGGGTAGCCTGGTTAGATGGATGGAAAACTGGCTTGGTCATAGAAGACAGAGGATAGTGGTGGAAGGATGTTTTTCAGGATGGAGACCAGGAACTAGAAGTGTTCCACAGGGGTCAGTCTTAGGTTCTTTGTTGTTTGTGGTGTATGGAGGTGTTTGTGGAGGAACGTGTGGGTGGTCTGATAAGCAAGTTTGCTGATGACATGAAGATTGGTGGAGTTTCTGATAGTGGCCATGATTGCGAAAGTATACAACAGGATATAGATTGGTGACTTGGGCACAGAAATGGCAGATGGAGTTTAATCCAGACAAATGTGAGGTGATACATTTTGGAGGATCAAATTTAGGTGTGAATTACATTGTAAACGGCAGGACCCTTAGGAATACTAACATTCAGACAGATCTGGGCGTGCAGGTCCACAGTTCCCTGAAAGTGGCAACACAGGTAGCCAAGGTGATTAAGAAGGCATACAGCCTGCTTACCTTCATTGCCCAGGGCATGGAATTCAAGAGTTGGCAAAACATGCTGTTGCTATATAAAACCCTTGTTAGGCTGCATTTGCAGTATTGTGTCAGTTTTGGTCACCACACTACCAGAAGGATGTGGAAGCTTTGGAGAGAGTACAGAGAAGGTTCACCGGGATGTTGCGTGGTATCCAGGGCATTGACTATGAGGAAAGGTTAAAAAGACTAGGATTGTTTTCATTGGAAAGATGGTGGCTGAGAGGAGAACTGATAGAGGTCTACAAAATAATGAGAGACATAGACAGGGTCGATAGTCAGGGTTTTTTTCCCAGGTTTGAAGTTTCAATTACAGGAGGGCACAGGTTCAAGGTCAGAGGGGGAAAGTTTAAGGGAGATGTGCATGGTAAGTTTTTCACGCAGAGGGTGGTAGCAGCCTGGAATGTATTGCCAGATGAGGTGGTGGAAGTGGGCGCATTGACAACATTTAAGAGGCACCTAGATGGGTACACGAATAGGAAGGGTATAGAGGGATATGGATCAAAAAATGGCAGGTTAGTTTTTAGATTAATTAGGGCATGATGGTCGGCACAGGCCTGGACGGCCAAGGGCCTGTTCCTGTGCAGTACTTTTTCATTTATTCACTTTCATTTGTTCATTTACTATACCAATCCTATGGTCCTTAACTCTATAACTAAACTCGTATCTGGGCAATAAATTTTTGTTTTCATTTTAATGGTTATCTATTGACTGAAATGAAAGAGTTTTTTTTGGATAGGCCCCTTTTAAAATGGAGCTATTTTTACTAGAGCAATAAATATGTCAACCCCATCTTGAAATTTTTATTCCTCCCACCCACCATATTCATTAGCAACAAATGAGGTCACCTAAAACTGGTTCCAACATGTGTGCATGGGTTCTGAGAAATGTCTGTTGAACTGATAAACGTAGTTGGGGCATAATCTAAGAGAAAATGTCTCATTTCTGTTCTGTGTTCCACTGTTGGAAATTTTTGTAGACTGACCGTAAGACCATAAGATGTAGGAGCAGAATTAGGCCATTCAGCTCATTGACTCTGCTCCCATCATTCAATCATAGCTGATATGTTTCTCAATCGCATTCTCTTGGCTTCTCCACATAATCCCTTGATTTTCTTACTAATCAAGAACCTATTTATCTCTGTCTTAAATACACTCAGTGACTAGCCTTCTGTGGCAATGAGTGCCATAGATTCACCACCTTCTGGCTGAAGAAATTCCTCCTGTCTCAGTTCTAAAGGGTTGTGTCTTCACTCTGAGGCTGTATCCTTGTGTCCTAGCGTCTCCCATTTGTGGCAATGTCTTCTGTGTATCCAATCTATCCAGACCTCTCAGTATTGAGTAGATTTCAATCAGATTCCCCATTCATCCTTCTAACTTCATAGAATACCGACCCAGAGTCCTCATATGACCAACTCTTCATCCCCAGGAACATTCTTGTAAACCTCCTCTGGACCCACTCCAATGCCAGCACAACCATCCTCAGATGCAGGGCTCAAAATGGCTCACAGTATTCCAAATCCAGTCTAACTAGAGCCTTAGCAGTACATCCCTTCTCTTGTATTCTAGCCGTCTCAAAATGAATGCGAACATTGCATGTGCCTTCCTCACTGTCAAGTGAACTTGCATGTTAACCTTGAGAGAATCCTGAACTAGGGCTCATAAGTCTCTTTGTGCTTAAGATTTCTGAAGCCTTTCTCCATTTAGAACATAGTCCTCACCTCTATTCTTCCTACCAAAGTGCATAACCTTACACTTTCCTGTATCGTATACCATCTGCCACTTCTTTGCCCACTCTGCTAGCCTGTCCAAATCCTTCTGCAGCCTTCCCATCTCCTTAACATTTTCTGTCCTTTCACCTATCTTTGTGACATCTGTAAACTTAGCAACACTGCTCTCAGTTCCTTTGTCCAGGTCATTAACGTAAATAGTTGTGGTTCCAACACTGATCCTTATGGAACTCCACTGGTCACTAGTTACCACCCTGAAAAAGACCTCTTTATCCCCACTCTCGGCCTTCTTCCAATCAACCAATCCTCTATCATGCAAGTACCTTATTCTTATATCTAAGATTCTTATTTAGCACCCTCCTGTGTGGGACCTGGTCAAAAGCCTTCTGGAAATCCAAATAGATCATGTCCACTGGCTCTCTTTTGTCCAACTTGCTCATTACCTCCTTAAAAAAATTCTAACAGATTTGTCAGGCATGACCTCCCCTTGATGAAGCCGTGCTGACTCAGCCCTATTTACAATGCATTTCCAAGTACTCTGCAATTTCATCGTTAATGGTGCACTCTGAAATCTTTCCAATGGCTGAGGGCAGGCTAACTGACCTATAAGTTCCTGCCTCCCTCCCTCCTTAAACAGGGGTGCTACATTCATTTCTATACAATCTAAGCTCTTGTAGGACAGCACCTGGAAGACTACAACTAGCTTAATAACCTTTGAGCTAGTGATGGAAAAGGATTTCTGACTGTTATCTAGTGACATCTACTGGAAGATGTCAATCTGCCAATATCAAGGAAGGTTTGGCTAGAGCACAGTCTAATATTCCCATCTCTCCAGTGATACAGTCACTACAGTTGGTCAGATAATTGACAAGTTTGATCATAATCAAATTATGGTGAATTGGCCATTGCATTACAACTTGCTGGTCATCTCTAACTCTCCTACAAGTTACCAGCAAAAGAGATACGAAGACAGAATGAAGGTAACATTAACATGGGCAACTGATAGCAGCTGACAGCTAGAATTTTTGGACATTGACTATACAGAGGGGCATCAGGAAAATCGAGGATAAACTCAGCTCATCAAGAAGAGAGCTCCGAGACAGCAGAGGGCAGTTAATTATACACCTTCTCAGCCCTTTCAGCTTTCCTTTGTAGCAGGTAAGGCAGAGACTACTGTGGCAGAGCAATGTTTAACACAGAGATGAACATGACACAACCCATCCTCTCACAAAATAGAAGGCTGCCATGATAGAATAAGAATGAATGCAAAGCTGAGCTCACAGATGAGGAGACTGAATGCTTCTAAATTGAAGAAATGTCCTTTTAATCTCATTTTAAAAAGACTTTCTCAGCAATTTTCTCCTCTGCCTAGTTTGCTTTGCTGAGAATCTTATCATGGATATCAACTATCTGAGTAAATTACCTCAATCCAACATGGCATTTTTTATGTCTAAGCTTAATCAAAATATAGAAATTTAATTGCAGAAAGCACTGCAGTCAAATTCAGTTCATCCTTATGCAAACGTCTTCTCCTATAGTTATTACTGGCTAGCGATGGATTTATTGAGGACCTAAGTGAGCTGGTTAGGAATGCAGAATCTACTGAATAGTGAGACAAGGCTGTCAACATGATTACTCACAAAAGCCATGCAAGTACTCTCTCTAGATTCAATGCTTTCTTCCTTGGATTGTTGGGAAGAAACATTGTGCTCTTTAAGCAGCTGATCTTTCAGAACTACAAAGACTAGTTTAAAATGCCCTTTGCAATACGCATACTTGCAATGTGTTGCGTTGGATGCCATATTTGTAAAGGGTTTGCATGTAAGTATCTAACAACAGCCATGAGCAAGCAAAGCAGAGAGATTATGGTGTCTGTCAGTGTGTAATGCTGATTTGATGCCAGTGCTGCCATTTTTGAGTTCTACGCGGCAGACGACATTCTCTTCCATCTTGTACAGCTGAAAACAATGGTAAGTGGTGTGAAGTAACCTCCCAACACTTCACTACCAGTGGCAATTGGAACATCAACTATAAGTTAGTTACTGGAATATTTATTTTGGCTATTTGTCCAATTTTATGTTTTCCATACAGGGTGCTCTTCCTAAAAGTCAGACCTGTGTTTCTGAAAATCAGAACTTTAAGTAAGAAGACTTTAAGTGATGCATTATTTCCTGTTAGAATAAATGTTAAAACTGGAGTTCAGTTTCACAAGACAGCATGATGGCTCAGTGGTTAGCACTGCTGCCTCACAGTGCCAGGGACCTGGGTTCAATTCCACCCTTGGGTGACTGTCTGTGTGGAGTTTGCACATTCTCCCTGTGTCTGTGTGGGTTTCCTCCCATAGTCCAAAGATGTGGAGGCTAGGTGGATTGTCCATAGTGTTCGAGGATGTGTAGATTATAGATTAGGTGAGTTATAAAGGGATGGGTCTGGGTGGAATGTGTTGAGGGTTGGTGTGGACTTGTTGGACTGAAAGGCCTATTTCCATGCTGTAGGGGAATTCTACGGCCTCTCTTAGTAGACAAATAAATAAACATTATACCTGTATCATCAAAGCAGGAAAAACAATATCACCTGCATCTTAATTGGCTAAACCTCTCTACTGGTAAATTAAATAATTATCAAATTAAAATAAATTTCAGACTAGAAAAGGAAAAACCTAACTTTCTAGTTACATTGTAACAGATAAAAGGTAGTTCTAGTTACATTACCCACTGTAGTGGAGCCTGTAAGTGTGCAGTCAGGGGCTGTTGCCCAGGTCTGCACTGTAAATGCCATTGCTCATTAGGCTCAGGATTGCCTGGTGAGGCCATGTCTTTGAATCATAAAATCCCTGCAATGCAGACAGAGGCCATTCTGCCCATCATGTCTGCATGGGCCGTCAAAAGAGCAGACCACTAACCCCACCCAACCTATTCCCATAACCTCACTGTTACCATGGCTAAACGTGAGATTGTTGACTTGCTTGGTAAGATCATCAGTGGGGCCTCTGATGAAGCTAATGTTGTTCTACTCTGCTTGGAATTCATACTGTCTGGTCCATTATGGTGACTTGTGTCATTTCCGGTTCTGTTCTGTATGGGTTTGTATATGGGGTCCAATTCTATATGTTAGTTGATTGCATTATGGGTTGAGAATCATTCCCCTTGGAATTCCTGTGTGTTTCTATGTTTGGTTTGGGCTACAATGGTTAATTTATCCCAGTTAAACTAGTTGCATTCATTGTCCGAGTGTACTGATATTAGGTAAAGTTCATTGTGCCGTTTTGCTGCTAGCTGATGTTCGTGTATTCAGATGGCTAGTTTCCTTCCTGTCTGTCTGATGTAATGTTTGTGGCAGTCATTGCATGGTATTTTGTAAATTACTTTGGTTCTGCGTGTTGTGGGAATGGGGTGTTTAATCCTTGTAAGTGTTTTGTCGTAACATGGCTGTGGGCTTGTGTGCTACCGTGATTCTTAGTGGTTGTAGGAGTCTCATTGCCCTTCTCGCAGCTGTAGAAAAACTCAAGACAGACAAGAACATTAAAATCCTATCAGTGGACAAAGGGCGCATGACCGCCATTGTGAACAAACCGGACTGAGTTGAGAAGGCACAGGCACTGCTCGCAGATACTAACATTTACCAACAGGTGGTGATAGACCCAGCACCGCAGCTAGGTAACAGGATCACCCAAACACTGAAGAGACAAGAAGATGCAGGACAGCTAATCAAGATGGACTACATGAGAATGGAATCAGAAGGCACAAGCACCTACCCTGCTTCTACAGATTCCCTAAAGTACACAAACTAAACATTCCCCTCAGACCCACTGTTTCCCTACCAGGCACATCTACACACAAACTGGCCAAGGATCTACACAGAGACTGAAACACCTAGTCAACAGATCACTCCATTCCATCCACTCAACCCAAGAATTCCCCGATACCCTCAAGAACATAAAAATCAGCAACAATGAGATTACGGTGTCCTGTGATGTCACAGCATTTTTCACATCAATTGACATCCCACTAGCCAAAGAAACAGTGGTCACATTACTAGAGGAAGCAGGAACGCAGACCAGCAGCTCCATCAGCAATGATAACATACTCAAACTACTAGACCTGTGCCTCACCACACACTTAGACTTTTAATGGTCAAGTATACAAACAGATCAATGGCACGCCCATGGGGTGACATCACAGAAGCAGTCAAGCAAAGACTGGAACACACCACCCTCCCCCACCTAAACTGTGGATCCGGTACGTAGATGACACATTTGTCATTAAACGTACCAAACTAGAAGAGACCCACCACCTCATCAACAACGTATTTGCCGGGATTAAATTCATGCGAGAAGAAGAAAACAACAGTCAGCTTCGGTTTCTGGATGCCAGAATTGAACATACAACCAACAGTTGTATGTTGCAAACCTCGGCATACAGGAAAGCAACCCACTCTGACCAAATCCTCCACTTCCATAGCAACCACCCCAATGCCCACAAACAAAGCTGCATTAGGGCACTATTTAAATGGGCCAGGACACACCGCAACACTCCAGAACCACGCAGGAAAGAGGAAGAACACCTATGCAAAATCTTCATAATGAACAGGTATCTCCTCAACTTCATCTGCAGGTGCCCACTAAATAGACAACACCAAGAGGACACAGTATATCCTAACACACTGTCACACTGCCCTACATCAAGAACATATCAGAACTGACAACAAGACTCCCATGACCACTAAGAATCCTGGTAGCACACAAGCCTATAGCCATGCTATGACAAACACTCATAAGGATTAAAGACCCCATTCCCACAATATGCAGAACCAACGTAATTTACAAAATACCATGCAACGACTGCCACAAACATTACATCAGAAAGACAGGAAGGAAACTAGCCATAAGAATGCACGAACATCATCTAGCAGCAAAACAGCACGACAAACTTTCCCGCATATCAGTACACTCAGACAGTGAAGGCCATCAGTTTAACTGGGACAAAGTAACCATAGTAGCCCAAGCCAAACATAGACACGCACGGGAATCCAAAGAGGCATGGTTCTCAACCCACAATGCAATCAACAAATATATCACTGATATAGCCGTGCCAGTATCGACTTCCATTAGAATCGGGTGTCCATTTAACCAGACGTTTATTTTGATTGTTGAGCTACGTCCAAATCAGAACCAATGTAACTGTTCCAAACCAGGTGTAGGTGGACTTTCCAGAGTTTGCACTCTCCTGGATATGGATCTATGACTTCTCTTACTCAATTCAGGTCTAGTAAGTCTCATTTGTTGTCTCAAGTCTGCATACTGGCAACAACTGCAATGGCTTGCTGGCCTGGATCCTGAAGAAAATGTTAATCATTTGGCTGAAGCTTGGCTTTGTTTTGGGGTTTTTGCTGTGGGCTGACCTAGAGACGTTATGTTCAAGATATGCTCTGAGTGAGGATACGCAATTGCTTTCACACAAGTGTTGCCCCACAAGCTCAGTTAGCCTGGCAGGGGTGTCCACTTTCATTGGAATATTCTGCAATAACAGGCCCTACTTGCTGCATTTTCCAATGATAAAGCCTGTTGTTGGCCCTGCTTGAAGTCCATTTGGGCTTCAGTGAGTCAGCGCTTTTGCATGGTTACATCATTAATCCCACATACTAAACAGTTTTTCAGCAACTCATTAAGGATTAAACCAAAGTCACATGCCTCTACCTGTCGTCTTAACCCCGTAAAAAATCCCAACATGGATTCGCCTGGTTCTCAAACTGCTGAGTATAACCAATAATGTCTGTGAGTTAGAGGAAGCTTGGGGTCATAAGTTTCCTCAAATAAATCTGTTTTGAAAGGCTTTAGTATCTCAGGAGGTGCCTCAGGAAACGTTAGTCTCCTAATAACCAAAAACGCTGTGGATCCACAAACTGTCAGGAGAATTACTCTTTGCTTTTTATCTGCCCCAATTTCACTCACCCAGAAAAAAATAATATGTTCTTTCCACATTCTGGGTCCAGTCTTTGCCAGCAGGATTAAATGAGTCAAGCTTCCCAAATTAAGGCAAGATGCCAGAAATGCTTACTCAATTCAAAGAAAACAGTTGCGAGTGAATTTCTTCAGGAGTGTATATTTTTTTCGTTACAACTATAATAACTCCTCAGAGGCTGGTATCCCATCACCAAGTCATCCTTTATTTACACATGCATAGTACTTGACACTGGTCCGCTTGCTCAGAGCTAACTGTCATAGTGAACAGTATCTCTGACGGTCCTTTATATTGTTTTTAAAACCCCCCACACTACTGCTTTCCATAGTGCTTATTTTTCCCCACAGTACCCGTGTTGTGTGTGTGTAAGTATAGGGACTCAGCAAAAACACTATGTGCCAAATAACCTTATTCAACATTTCCACCACTGGGGAAAACACCGTCGTGGCCAGGGAACAAGTAACAAGTAAATCCCGGGAGGGGCAATGCTTACGTGAAAAACAAAGTTAGCGCAGGCGGTCGACAGGGACGTGTGTAGGTGTGGGTAGGGATTCAAATAAAAATAGAGCTGGAGGGGGAAATAAGGCACTCCACACACCGTGGTGCCCAGTTCTCCCTAAAGGCATCGTGAGTATTGGTGGACACCACGTGCTCTGTCGCCAAGGACTCCTGGGCTAGAACATAACCATGGGAGAGGGGCAGATAGTCGGCTGAAATGACCCTCTCTGCAGCCTGCTGCCTGGCCCTATTCCGAGCCAGGCTGGCCAGGCCCAGGAGCAGAACCACGAGGAGATCCTCCAACCTGCATGCATCTCTCTGCATCGAGTGGTCAAAGATCAGGAGCGTGGAACTAAGATGCAACCAGAAACAGAGGAGAAGGTCCTTCAGGTAACTAAAAAGGGAGTGCAAATACCCACAGCCAATATACACATGGTCCACAGACTCCACAGTGCCGCAAAACAAATAGTGAGCTAGGATTCTGTGAACCACCACAATTTGCTGTTGCAATTTGCTGTTGCAAGGGATCTCTCCCCCAGATCCCCCAGGGAGAGAGGGAGGACTCTCGCGTACAGAGCCTTCCCCTGGGGATCCCCACCGCCTGGCTGGAAACAGGCACGCCAACTCGTGTCTGGGTGGTGGATAAAATAGAAGAGGTCATTGGTGTGCAGCAGCAGTCTATACAGGGCTCACTGTTTTGCTTCTCTATAAGATTTACTACCTATGTTTCGGAGGCGCGTCAAGTTGTGGAGGACAGGTGCCTGGGGGACGTACGGGATCCTGGGGCCAATGTGAAATTCCATCTGAGCAGGGGGACTTGCAGATGGTATTCCACCACACACCTGAGCTGAGCATCCTCCAACTGGTGCACAAAATCAGTACCACCATTTAAGGTGTTGGATAGCAGTGGTTGTGAGCTGGATACTGCACTCCTTTTAATATCTGTCAGCCAGGGCTACCTGATTGGACTGGATTAACAGCCCCAATCATATTCTGTGAGGGTTCCCTGACTGACCTCATTATCATCACTACAAGCACAAGGGTTATTCAGATTGCAGGGTTTCCCATGCTGCGGGTTACCATTGACTGGGTGTATATTCTTTTGCATGTGCTTCATGTCAACTCTGCCATTTTCCTGGAAATACATGCAGCGTATAATGTTGGGCAATGACCAGTGCCCTGCGAGTCGCCATGATTCGTTCATTCTGTACCAGTCCTCTGTTTCACTGGGCTCTGACCAAACACAGCAAATCAAAGAGTGACATGGCTTATTGGGTTCATAAATGTAAACAAATGCAGAGCACATTCAATGAGAGCAGGCAATATTTTGTAACCTGCCATTGGCTTTTTCAAGTAATGTTTTTGCTGCTTTCAGTACTCAGTTCAATGGATCTCGACGTTTATGGGAGCAAGCTTCACGCTGTGCAATCTCAGCATCTTGAAGCTCTTGTCAACATCTGCTAGTTGTTGTGCTAAGGAACAGGGACACAAGAAAGGGAAGGATGTGGAAAATCAGGAAAAGGAAGGTTGGCTGTCTGGGTTCTGGATGATCAAAATAATTCAGGGATGATAACTTTCAATAATTTCAAGTGCATCTCCCCTTCCACTAGCAGTAAAGAAAATCCTTACATTTCCTCTATTCCTGACCATCACATTGTTCGCTTTCCCACAATGCCAAAATAAAGACCAATATAAAACGCGTGAAAATAAATTTGTAAATGATATTGTAATTGTAACAAAGGATGCAAAAAAAATTAATAACCCTTCTGCGTCCCTTCTGAGTACCTTTCTTGCTGCTTAAACAGGATGCTGGGCAGATGCAGCATAGCTAGTGAAAGCTCTTGCACTTCAGCGTGGAAGACTGAAAATGGCCATGGAAGGTGCTCCTGAGAGTCTGAGATAATAGCTACTGCAGATGCTGGAGAATCCGAGATAACAAGGTGTGGAGCTGGATGAACACAGCAGGCCAAGCAGCATCATAGGAGCAGGAAAGCTTGACGTTTCGGGCCTAGACCCTTCATCAGAAATGGGGGAGGGGAAGAGGGTTCTGAAATAAATAGGGAGAGAGGGGGAGGCGGATAGAGGATGGATAGAGGAGAAGCTTGATTTCTGATGAAGGGTCTAGGCCTGAAACGTCAAGCTTTCCGGCTCCTGAGAGTCTGTCAGTCCATCATCCTGGTTTGGCATAGGCTGTAGCAGTCTGGATTGGCTAGCTAACAAGCAATAGCACGGGCACTGGTTCTGTGGCAGGACTCGAAGGCCATTGCCTTGAGAGAGAACAGAAGCCTTGTGCTCAGAGGAGCACTGGAATGTGCAATCCTGCGGGAAGCTATGTGAATTTCCATGCCTGCAGCTGGACATTTAGTCAAGATTACTTGAGCTGCAATAGAAGCTGAGTTATCTTTGCAGAATATACTGATGTAAGGACAGAGGCGACTGAAGGTTCCTTATTGGGTTCGGACACAGTCCTGTGAATCCTCCATTCTCCTTTAGACTGGGTGCAAATGGACAGAAGTATTCCATGCATTAACTATTTGGATGCACATAGCGAACAGCTTTTTCCCATTCAGATCGAGAATATACTGGAGAAATTCCAGTATATCCAGTATATTCTCATTGAAGATTTTCAGCATCCACAGAATTTCATTCCTATTTGAACCTTTTTCCATAGCCTGGCTTTTCATAAAACCATGGCATTCTTACAGTGTGGAAAAAGGCCATTTCGTCCATCAAGCCCACCCAGATCCACTCCCTATCCTATCCCTGTGACCCTGCATTTCTCATGGCTAATCCATCTAGCCTGAACATCCCTAAACACTATGGGCAATTTAGCATGGTCAATCCACCTAGCCTGCACATCTTTGGATTGTGGGAGTAAACTGGAGCACCTGGAGGAAACCTACATAGACACAAACGACGCAAACTCAACACAGCCAGTCATTTGAGGCTGGAATCAAACCTGTGTCCCTGGCACTGTGAGGCAGCAGTGTTAATCACTGAGCTGCCTTACTGCGTCTTTTCAAAGGCCTCCGCTGAGTTCAATGGAACAGAATTAGCAGGAGATCTCATTGTGAGTGTGCTATTACCTTTGCTATCTTATTCCCTCCATCATTGCCCCCCTGTCTATGTGCCTTGTATTGTAACATGTGCAGATCTCTCTTCTACACACTTTTCTACATTCCACACAGTGGCAGTATCTGAGCAAGTAGCTGCACTGTGATTGAGTGATGGTGTCTCTTTGGTTTCACTTTCCTCACTTGGGTAAGTTCCAGCTCTCTAAAGATAACTGCTCTGACAGAACAGCACCCCTTCAACATTCCATTAGGATGTCAGCCTTGTTCTTTGTGCTCAGGTGTGATGAAACCACAACCTTTTAACCTAGAAATGAAAGTGCCACCAACTGATCCATTATGAGAAGACAACAGCCTAGTGTATTATCGCTTGGCTATCAATCCAGAGGCCTAGCTAATTTTCGGGTGACCCAGGTGCGAATTCCACGTGGCAGATGGTAGAATTTGAATTCAATTAAAGTCTGTAATTAGGAGTCTAATGATGGCCATGAAACCACTGTTGATTGTCAGGAAAAAGTCATCTGGTTCATTAATGCCCCTTAAGGACCCAAACTGACATCTGTACCTGGTTTGGCTTTCATGTGACTCCAGATCCACATCAACGTGGTTGACTCTTAACCGGCCTCCACACACTTAGGGATGGGCAATAAATGCTGTCCAGCCAGCATTACTCACATCCTGTAAAAGAAAAAGTGAAGAAATTAAGCTGACCCTTTCCTGTTCTTTCTTTCCAGGAGGTTGTCAAATGTAACTGTCACAATCCTGACCCCATTTCTTACAGTCCACTGGTGCTGTAGCTCCACAATGGGAACTTGTGTGTTTCAAAGGTCATGTCTGACATTTCATCTAAATTGTGTCTGGATTTCAATGCAAAAGCTGGTGACAGAAGCTGGGCTCTTATGTGCCACCCAGAGGACAAATAAAATATGAATGAAAGTCTGTTTATTAGATAACATAACTAAACCTTCCTCTAAATTAGGTGAATGTTCAAGATTTTCCACAGAAGACAAAGACTACTCCTGCAGGGATGCCAAAACATTCATGTCTTGTGAACTGAGCAAGTACCACATTTTATTCCAATGCAGCGCTCACATTAGTATCAACTGTCAGTGGCATTCATTGTGTCCCATGTCTAACCACTGGCTGTGATGACTTCCCACTCTCTCTCACTGTCTCTCTTGTGCCTTGCAGTTACTGTCAGCATGACTCCCACCTCAGCAGTGAAATAGCTGACTCTGTCAGATGCCACCTCGTTGACCTGAGGTCGAGAATACCGAGTTCAAGGGTAGCATCAGCAAGGCCAGCCCCTGTGCACTCTGCCCCAACCTCTGCCAATGAAGACACTTATACCTTGGTGGGAAAGTTAATCTTGAAAAATTTGGGAACACAATCTAATGAACTCATTACTGTGACAGCACAGCAGCTGACTGAGGAAGAAACTTCCCAGCTCATTGCTGGAAATCAGGCATTTACCCAGCCTCAGGTGGAAGAGAAGCCCATGGTCTTGGCAGTCAGGGACTTCATCCACTTGCACAGGGACAAAGAGGAACATAGACAGCTATGCCCTCTGGATTAGTGTAGAGGCTGCCCCTGACTTACTGTATCAGAACCCCCTGACTGAAATGAAAACAGAGACATTGCTGGAAAAGCTCAGCACATCTGGCAGCATCTGTGGAAAGAAATCAGAGTTAACCTTTCAAGTTGAGCGACCCTTCCTCAGAACTGCTCCCTGACTGATGAAGTCCATAGACTTCAGTGAGGACTATGTCTTTAACACTTTGAGACATGACTGCTTGTTTGCTGCACATGCCGTGTGTTAACCACACATGCTGCTGGCACATGGAAGAGGTGTGAGATTGTTGTAGCACTGAGCCATACAGCAAGATGCATGCCTCCTATGCCGGGGGCTGTTGACCCACAAGGCAAGCTGCCTGGTTTTGTGACTACACTAATCGGCACAATATGGCAAGACAAAGTATGGAACATGCGAGCTCGTGGGGAGGCATTGAGCGAGTGAGTATTCTGAAAGCAAACCCTAAGATGCAGCCTGGTCTAATCCTTCAGCTGGATGCCAGTCTATATGTGCAAAATATACCTGCTGCTGCCTTTCAACGTAAGTTGCTGCTGTTCCTGGCAATGCAAGTCTGTGCTTCCAGAGTGCACTGCCAATGTGTTGAAGAGATGGTCCTGAGGAGTTGGCACACTCTAGACATAATTGTCTGTGAATGAGGTGTGCATTTAGCTTGTCCCTGTGGATTATGACCTGAGATGCATTTTGGTTGCATACACTGTGAAGGTCCTTTGTGACACATATCGGGCTGAATTTGCCAAGTATTCGCTCTGAATTCTGTGCTGAGTTTTCTCCTTGTCTAGCTTGTTTGGCAAAATTGAAAGCTGAATATTAATGAGGTCTGTTGGGCTGTTTAAAAGACATTTAAAAAGCCATATCCATTCACCTCCCCACCCCCCGACCACTTATTAGTAACATGCTATTGCTTAGTGGGAAATTTACCTTGCCACTTGTCAAAAACATAAAAAATAGAACGAGATGCTTTTGACATTGAATTGGATCTCACCAGACCTCTTGTCCAATCCTCTCACAAATCTTGCCATTGCTCAGACCCGTTCTAAGGTTCTGCCCTTAATGGTGAAGTAGAGTGAAAGAAAGGAGAGGGAGGCAGTCTTACTCACTGGATCCTGTTGTCTCATGGGATCTTGTGCCTTGGGTGTTAAAGTATCTGCAGGTTGCGAATCATCCTGCTCAGGCACAGATAGACCCTCATCCGAAACTCACCAGCCAGAGTAGATGTCATTCTCAAATCAGAAGACAGCTGTGCCAGAAACAATGCAGAGAAAGTTCACCAGGTTGATTTTTTGGATTCAATGGGTTTTCCAATGAGAAATAGTTGAACAGACTGAGTCTCCTCATTTGAGTCTCAAAGAGTGAGAGATGACCTGGTTGAAACATGTAGCACCCTGAGGGAGCTTGATGGGGGTGATGTTGAGAAATATTTCCTCTTAGATTTGAATCTAGAACTAAAGGGTACAGTTTCAAATCATGGGATCTTCCATTTAAGACACAAGGGGGGAAGAATTTATTATCTGAGGGTGTTGTTAGTCTTTGAAATCCTCCTTAACAGAGAGCATTGGAATCTAGGCCATTGCATATGTGCAAGATTGTACTGTAGATTTACATGGATAAAATATCTTTTGTATACAAGTTACAGTGACCATGGAGAGATGTAGGTTATTGTGAGTGAAGGGGTTGGGTGGTGGGGTGGGGGGTGGGATGCTGGTGGGGAGGGGAGGGTGTGGACCATGGTCAGTTTTATTATTAGCCTTTTGTTAAAGCAGATTTTAAATCCTAACTATTCAGGTTAAAGTATGTTGGAACCCTCTATAGTATCTAATTCAATGTTGTTTTTGTAAGGTTCCAGATGCTGCATTGTTGCCAATTAGAGGTTTGAACATTCGAGCTAATTATTGTGGAATCTGTGTATTAAGCCTGCTTATATGGTCAGGAAGGGCTGATTAGCTCAGTTGGCTGAATGACTAGTTTACAATGCAGAGTGGTGCCCATAGCAGGGTTCAATTCCTGTACTAGTTGAAGTTACTGTGTGGTTCCTACCTTCTCAACCTTGCACCCCCCCACCCCACCTGCAGTGTAGTGACCCTCAATGTAAACTCATGGCCACCAACCTCTTTAATGAGAGACCAGCATGACTTTACTTCCATTATTTGCTGATCAGGCGCTGCATCTTCCAGGGTACATTTGGTCCAATATATTAGAAACTGGAAGGCTAACCTGTTGTACCTCAGTCTAGAGTTGAGGTTTATTGGAGCACTAAGGCAGGTCATTGACAGAGAAGTTAGAGTGGGAACAAGAAGGAGAGTTAAAATGAAAAGTGACCTGATGTGTTCTGCAAAATGGTCACTCAGTCTACATTTGATCTCAGTGTCGAGAGACCTCACTGGAAGCAGAGACTACAGTGTACTCAATGGGAAGAACTACAAGTGAATTTCTGTTTCAGCTGAATAGGTGCTTGGAGCCTTGGACAGTGAGAAAGCAGCAGGTGAAGATGACAGGTGTTCCCTCTCCCACTCTTGCATAAAATTGTTCTCACTTTTATATCACTTCAGTTCTGACGTAAGATCAACATGAAAAGATTAGTGAAATCTTGTGCTTCCAGAGATATCAAGCCTGGAAGCAGGAAAAGGATTTAATTAGTTGGGATTATGTCACTGATGAATGCTGTCACCTCCCCACCTCTTCCAGAATTAATTTCTGTGCCAGAAGACCTGTGGTCAATTTTCCTATCCCAGCACCAGTTGGGACCTTGAAGTGATCAATAAAGTGGCATCATTCTGCCACTGCTGAGCTTAACCCATTTATAAGTGGGGCCTCTCACCATGTGCTGTGCAGAACTGGGTGATACATCACCACATTGCGGGGGGATGGTGATCAAAGGTGACCAAAGTGCCTGATTAAGGGACTGGACGTTAAGACACTCTGCTTTCCTCATAGTATCCCCCATGCAAAACCCTTCCCCCACATTTCTGAACTGTGGCCTGGGTTTGCCTTGCTTTTTTCCATTCTTCATTTAAGGACCCGGCTGTATCACAATATCAGTTCCAGGATGATTAATGAGCTTGCAGTATTTCATGCAAATATGCATTCTTTGTGTGACAGCCCATAGTCAGGAAATTATTTTACTATTCTGGGCATTATGGTATTTTCCCAGATGATCCCTCCCAGTACCATATAATGCATAGAAAATTCGCTGGACTCTGCAGCAGTTCTGGCAAATTGGAAAGCAGCAAATGTGACACCACTATTTAAAAAAAGGAGGTAGACAAAATGCAAGTAACTATAGGTCCATTAGCTTAACTTCTGTAGTGGAGAAAATGCTTGAATCCATATTCAAGGAAGAAATAACAAGAATCTGGATAGAAATAGTCCCATCAGGCAGATACAGGATGGGTTCATGAAAGACAGGCCATGTCTAACTGATTTACTGGGACTCTTTGAGGTCATTACAAGCATAGTGGACAATGGGGAACTAGTGGATGTGGTGTATCTGGATTTCCAGCAGGCATTCAACAAGGTGCCGCACTAAAGGCTGCTGCTTAAGATGAAGGTGCACGGCAAAACGGGTAATGTATTAGCATGGATAGAGGATTGGTTAACTAATAGAAAGCAAAGAGCGGGGATAAATAGGTATTTTTCTGGTTAGTGATCAATGGCTAGTGGTGTACCTCAGGTATCAGTGTTGGGACCGCAATTGTTTACAATTTACATAGATGATTTAGAGTTGAGTACCAAGTGTAGTGTGTCAAAGTTTGCAGATGACACTAAGATGAGGGTAGAGCAAAGTGTACAGAGGACAGTGGAAGTCTGCAGAGGGATATGGATAGGTTAATTGAGCGGGCAAGGGTCTGGCAGATGGAGTACAATGTTGGTAAATGTGAGGTCATCCATCTTGGTAGGAATAGCAGCAAAATGGAATATTATTTAAATGGTGAAAAATTGCAGCATGCTGCTGTGCAGAGGAATCTGTGTATCCTTGTGCATGAATCACAAAATGTTGGTTTGCAGGTGCAGCAGGTAATTAAGAAGGCAAATGGAATATTGTCCTTCATTGCTAGATGGGCAGAGTTTAAAAACAGAGAGCTGTATGAGATGCTGGTGAGGCCACACCTGGAGTATTGTGTACAGTTTGGTCTCCTTACTTGGAGGAGGTGCAGAGGAGATTTACTAGGTTGATTCTAGAATTGATAGTATTAGCCTTATGAAGATAGATTGAGTAGACTTGGACCATACTCATTGGAATTTAGAAGAATTAGAGGAGATAGTGTAGAAACATATAAAATTATGAAGACCTAGATATGAGAAGCATGGAGATTGTTTCCACTGGCAGGTAGAAATATACCAAAAGGGCATAACCTCAAAATAGCGGGGAGCAGGTTTAGGATAGAGTTGACAAGGAACTTCTTCACCCAAAGTGGTGTGGGTCTATGAAATTCCCTGCCTAGTGAAGTGGTTGAGATACCTCATTGAAAGATAGATTTTTGAACAGTAAAGAAATTAAGTGTTATTGTGACAGGGCAGGTAGATGGAACTGAGTCAACAAAAAGATCAGCCATTATCTTATTAGAGATAAAAGGTACTGCAGATGCTGGAGAATCCGAGATAACAAGCGTAGGGCTGGATGAACACAGCAGGTCAAGCAGCATCATAGGAGCAGGAAAACTTGACGTTTCGGGCCTAGACCCTTCATCAGAAAATGGCCATTATCTTATTGACTGGCAGAGCAGGGTCAATGGACCAGATGACCTACTCCTGGTTCTATTTTTTATGTCCTTATGTTCTTATTTGCCACCATTACCATAATGTGATACTGGGTAAAGGTCTTTTGAGGGCTCACTGCTACTCATCCTCTTTTGTATTTAGTTTGTGTTGTCTACTTAGTGATTAATAGTAAAAGATGCACTTCTGCAGAGTATCTACAGAAAGACACTCCTCTTAGATAACAAGAAGATTTACTGCATGATAGCCATAATACTTTTGGTCAGGTGGTGACTTTGCATCCAGCAAGTATTTTACCTGATGCAGCAGTGTTTATGTTATCTCCCATAAAATAAGAAATTAGATGTTTAATGCAGCTAATTATAATGTAAAATTATTGCATTTCTCAGACACATCAAAGATAACAGTGTACTCCCAACGGAATGTATGAAAAGATGGCGTCTTTTTATTTTCTATATTTTGATTGTGGACTGAATTAGGAACAGGGATAACAAGCATGGGGCTGGATGAACACAGCAGGTCAAGCAGCATCATAGGAGCAGGAAAACTTGACGTTT
>JAHRHZ010000014.1:49074530-49129966 GCA_024137785.1 Ginglymostoma cirratum
AAACGTCAAGTTTTCCTGCTCCTATGATGCTGCTTGACCTGCTGTGTTCATCCAGCCCCATGCTTGTTATCTCGGATTCTCCAGCATCTGCAGTACCTTTTATCTCTGAATTAGGAACAGGGCTGTTTTTCAGTAAAGGACTGAGGAAGAAATTGTTGTTCTTTTAACAGGCAAGGTGCTGAACCTCACTGTATGTTGTGTTTACATTGCTGTTTTGATCAAGCAATAGGAAGGCTATTTGCAGACTGGCCAGCTCCGGGGAATGTCTACGAAGTGATATTCAAACACCAACAGGTTGCTGATTGGTTTGTGGAGTTGTGACCAGTTGTGAAATATAAAGGCTATCAGCCTGACAACAATTACCTGATTGGCCCCTTGGTAGCTTTTGGATATGCCTGATACTGGCTAAAGCCTAAAGATTGTTACAAAGGGAAAATGGTATGTCCTTCTCTGCAGCAAAATGTCTAGAGCCTAAAGAAAGCCTGTTTATTTTTGCCTTGCTAGTTGCTGTAAGCTTTGGCCTTCAGCCAGTAATTAAGAGACTTTAAAGTTTGGGTGCTAATTGCATGCAAACTGCTGAAAAGAAGTGCAAAGAACCTGAAGAAGAGAGATTGATGACCAGAAAATTCTGGCAAGTTCAAAGGGTCATTTCCATGAATCCTGTGGACGAGAGCCCTTGAACTGCTTGCCCAGTTTGTTTGTCCCCTACTCATATCACCAAGGTTTTTTTTTGTCTGTGTTTGTCTGAATGTGTGAGTAGGGAGAGATTTTTAAGGGGATTAGAGTTTGACTTGTACAGAAATTCATGGTTGTTTATCTGCGGTTCGCATCTATTTACTTATTTAAAATAAATAGTCATTCTTGTTAATTATAGAAAACTGCTCTAGGTTTTCTATTAGCCTCGGATATATCAGAAAGGTAAACTAAGGACTTGGTGTAGTTTGCTTTAGAACCAGGAATCACAGTTTAAGGATAAGGAGTAGGCCATTTCTGACTGAGATGAAGAGAAATTATTTCACTTAGAGTCATGAGACTGAATTGTTTGCCACAGAAAGTGATTGAAGCCAAAACATTGAAGAAGGGTTTAGCTATAGTTCTTACAATTAAAGGGACGCAGAGGTTTTGGGAGAAAGTGGGAAAAGGCACTGAGTTGGAAGATCAGCCATGATCTTGTTGAATGGCAGACCAGGCTCAAAGGGCCAAATGGCCTGTTCTTTCTTTTATTTTCTGTGTTCCTATCATCAAAAACGTTTGAACTTCTGTGATGACTCCAGGAATATTGAATACCTTAAAAAAAGACTCCAGGACTAGTAAGGCTAACGAGGGATGATAGTGATTCTTCACTGACCTGAGTGTAGATGGACACATGTAATCTTTATATCCTTAGGTCACACACTCCAATGCAGTCATAATGTCATGAGCATCTCTGAGACAAACTGACCATAGAACATTAAATAATTAGTTCTTTAGGGAGATACAAGTATTTAAAAAGGAAAAGGGTAAGTAAAGTCAGTGTTGTCCTCTAAAGAGTGAGAATGGAAGTTGTTAGTAGATAATAAGGAAATGGATGAAATGAGGCAAATATTTGGCTTTTTTCTTCCCTATAGAGGATAATGAAAAGTTCCATTACATTTAAAGTCAGAGGTGGAGGGGAGAGTGGCAACTTTGCACAATTAGGATAAGGGAAATAGTACCAAGCAAAATGATGGCAATGTGGGCTAATAAGTTTCTGGGTGTGGATGGACTTCATCCTAGCGGTCAAAGGAAATTGGTAATAAGATAGCAGATGCATCAGGTTTAATTTTCCAAAATTCCATACATTTAGGGAAAATTCCATCAGACTTTAAAGTAACAAATATCACCCCTCTATCACAAATATCACCCCTGTCATGGGGAGAGTGTGAGAATCAATCATTAAACAGGCTGTCACTGAGTTCTTCAAAAACTTTAGGGAATCGCAAAGAGTTAGCATGGTTTTGTCAAAGGGAAATTATATTCAACCGATTTATTAGAGTCCTTTGAAGGAGTAATACATGTTATAGATAAAGGGAGGCATTAGATGTACTATACTTGGATTTCTGAAAGTTATTTGATTGGATGTCACCTTAGAGGTTACTGTGGTCAATAAAAGCTCATGGTGTAGGACTAACATATTAGCATGAATAGAAGATGGCATATCTGGCAGAAAACATCATGGGCATAAATTGGTCTTTGTTTGCTTTTTCAGGGTATGATGAATGGAGTCCCACAGGGATCTGTGCTGGGACTTTAATTTTTTACAGTTTAGATCCATGACTTAGAAGAGGGGAGCAAATGCATATCTAAATTTACAGACTTCACCCAGATAGGGAGGAAAATGTGAACAAGACATATGAATGTTGCAGATGGATGTAAACAGTTTGAGTGAGTGGGGAAAATTCTGGCAGACGGATTATGTGGGGTTGTTTACTTTGGCAGGAAGAATGAAAAAGCAAAATATTATTTAAGTAAGGAACAAGTACAGAATTCCAAGGTGCAGAGGAATTTAGGTGTTCGAGTGCATAAGTCACATAAGATTAATATGCAGGTGCAGCACTTATTTAGAAAGCTAATCGCCTGCTTTATTAAAAGGGGAATTGAACTTAAAGCTGTAAATTCTTTAGAACAGGTCCAGTGGAGGTCTACTAATTTGATGCCTGGAATAAGTGTATTGTCTTATTGGGATACATTTCACTGGCTGACTTATTTCGATTGGAATTTACAACAGTGAGGGTGACTTGATTGAAATGTATAATGGTCTCGACAAGGTGAATGTGGACAGGATATTTCCTCTTGTGGGTCAGCTCAAGACCAGAGGATACTGTTTAAAGATTAGGTGTTGCACTTTCAAGACAGAATTTAGGAATTCTGTTTCTCTTGGAGCATTGTTTGACTTTGGAATTCTTTGCTTCAGAAGGCAGTAGAGGTGATGTCATCGAATTTTTACAACATAGGTGGATAGATTGTTGCTTGGAAGGGGAATGAAATGCAAGGGCCTGAATGGTCTACTTCTGCCCCTATTTCATATGTCCCTATACTATAGATACGTCCCCCCAAAGCTAGATTAGAACTCGTCATCTCCATCTTTTGACTGTTGTGTGTCATGGATGCAATCAATGTAGTATGAACATAATCCCATTCAGGACCATTATGCTATCCAACAGCCATCACTGTCTAATGCTGCCAGCTACATCTACTACTCCTGGCCTGGATAGAAATGTTTGTATCAGTCATGATGGAGTGATTTTATGCACATAATGTACACTATGTAATGTCTCTGCACTTACTACATTTCGTTGGTGATAGGACTATACATATTGTAGGAAATATTGCCTTGATTGTGGTCCTAAGTTCTCTTTCTTGTCACTTAGTTGGACATTTTAAAGTAGACTCTTTAAATGTTTTGCCATAGTAAATTGTTTATAGAGGATGTTTTCTCAACATATTGTGTTTTCCTTTCTGTAAAATAGCCTGCTCTAAACTCTGCTTTGCATTCAATGCCACAACAGTGGTAATAGGCATGCTGAATCCTGTATTAATCATTATTGTATATACATAACTAATTTCCAGAAGCAGTCCTTGTGAGTAATTACAGGTAGGACCCCTTGTTATTTTAGGCGTTTTTAAGTCAGTTGTGACGCCTATCACTATGTGTGAACACATCTCACAAATCTGTGATTCTTGTTGCTTGTAGCATTCAGGGCATTACATTTGTCATGACCATGGATTATACCATGGATCACCTATGGATATATCAAATTTTAATTATAACACGTTTCTTTTTAAAAGGACATACAGCCAAAGATTGATTGTCAATGTATATTCAGTGGCTGCCTGGAATGAGAGACCCTGGAATTTCACAACTGATGAATTATCAAGGAAACTACGAAGTGATTGACCTTAAAAGGATTAACTGCAGTACTAACTGAATTGTAATCTCAGTTACCTCAGACTGTGAATATCACTGAAGAGAAGACAACAGTCTGGATAAGAGACATGCTTTGCATCTTCCCCTTTCAAGAATACACAAAAACAGTGGGTAAAATCCCAGTTTAACCCTGGTTGGAATGTGTTAGTTGGGCCAGTGAGTTGAGGAGCTCATGTGTTTAAATGCTGGTGTATTATGAAGGTCACAGTCAAAGAAACACCCAGTAGTCACCCCAGGTTGCAGTTCAATGTCACTGTCTCTTTGAATCCTAGAAGCCAGCAAGCCAGGAAACACAGCATAAGGATTTCAATTAATTTGCAAAGTGAAGAATCCAAACATTGACTATTTAACAATCAATGTTCCACTATCTAATCTTTATGACCAATATATAAAGATGGATCCATTTATGTTTTAACTTTTATCTTTATTTAGACTCATTTCTCATTTCCAATCCATGTGCAATGTGTTACATTATTATTTCTTCTTGTACATACGAACTCAAACTGACTCTTCTGTTGACTTTAGAAAGCTGGGTTAAATTTACACTTTATAAAACATAAATTAATTTGATCTGGGAGAAAAGTATTCACAAGGGAGGGGATCCTTTGTAAATTAATCTTGTTGTAACCATCCGAACGAGTTGGTGCATCAAGAAGGGAACCAATCCATCCCTTCTCACCTGAAGCTTAACAATTTGGAGTATTCTGCCTGGCACCATAATAATTTTAGGTACATCAATCCTGGTCATAACACATTTATCTATCAAGCTATCAGACAAACCAAAAATCAATGTTTCAAAATTACATTAGCAATCAATTAAAAGCTGTGAGTTAAAAGCATATATCACTTATTTATAATGTTTCTCAGTGATATATGACAGAAATCATAGAACTGAATTTGGAATCATAGAGTCATAGAGCTGTACAGCATAGAAACAGATCCTTCGGTCCAACTCGTCCATGCCAACCAGATACCCGAGTCCCATTTGCCAGCATTTGGCCCATATCCCTCTAAACCCTTCCTATTCAAATACAAAACCGGATGTCTTTTAAATGTTCTAATTGTACCAGCCTCCACCACTTCCTCTGGCAGCTCGTTCCATACAAGCACCACCCTCTGTATGAAAAATTTGCCCCTTCGGTCCCTTTTAAATCTTTCCCCTCTCATGTTAAACCTATGCCCTCTAGTTTTGGACTCCCCTACCTTGAGGAAAAGATCTTGGCTATTCACCCTATCCATGCCCCTCATGATTTTATAAACCTCTATTAGGTCATGCCTCAGCCTCTGATGCTCCAGGGAAAATAGCCCCAGCCTATTCAGCCTCTCCCTATAGCTCAAACCCTCCAACCCTGGCAACATCCTTGTAAATCTTTTCTGAACCATTTCAAGTTTCACAACATCTTTCCTGTAGCAGGGAGACCAGAATTGCATGCAGTGTTCCAATAGTGGCCTCAACAATGTCCTGTGCAGTGCACATAACTTCTCAACTGCTATACTCAATGCAGTCACTAATAAAGGCAAAATTACCAAACACCTTCATTATATTGTGTACCTACAACTCCACTTTTATGGAACTATGAACCTGCATTCCAAGGTCTCTTTGTTCAGCAACACTCCCCAGGACCTTACTATTAAGTGTATAAAACCTACCCTGATTTGCCTTTCCAAAAGGCAACATCTCACATTTAATCTAAATTAAACTCCATCAGCCACTCACATAGAATCCCTACAGTGTGGAAACAGGCCCTTCGGCCCAAAAAGTCCACACCAACCTTTGGAGCATCCCACCCAGATCCATCCCCTTATAACCCACCGAAGCTACAGATCCCTGAACACTACGGACAATTTAGCATGGCCAATCCACCCAACCTGCACGTCTATGGACTTTGGGAGGAAACTGGAGCACCTGGAAGAAACCCACTCAGGGAGAATGTGCAAACTCCACACAGACAGTCACCCAAGGGTGGAATTGAGCCTGGGTCCCTGGTGCTGTGAGGCAGCAATGCTGACTACTGAGTCACCATGCCTCCTTGGCCCACTGGTCTATCTGATCAAAGTCCAGTTATATACTGAGTAAATTTCCTTCGCTGTCTACTACACCTCCAATTTTGATGTCATCTGCAAACTTACTAACTATACCTCCTATATTCATGTCCAAATCATTTATACAAATGACAAAAGCAACGGACCCAGCACCGATCCTTGTGGCACATTGCTGGTCACAGGTCTCCAGTCTGAAAAGCAACCCTCCACATCTATCCTCCGTCTTCTACCTTCAAGCCAGTTCTGTATCCAAGTGGTTGGTTCTCACTGTATTTCATGTGATCTAACCTTGCTAACCAGTCCACGATGAGGAATCCTATCAAATGCCTTACTGAAGTCCACATAGATCACGGATAATAGAGATAAAAGGTACTGCAGTTGCTGGAGAATCCGAGATAACAAGGCGTGGGGCTGGATGAACATCTGAATTTCTGATGAAGGGTCTAGGCCCGAAACGTCAAGTTTTCCTGCTCCTATGATGCTGCTTGGCCTGCTGTGTTCATCCAGCCCCACGCCTTGTTATCTCCATATAGATCACGTCCACCGCTCTGCCCCCATCAATTCCCTTTGTTACTTTTTCAAAAAACTCAATCAAGTTGGTGAGACATGATTTCCCACGCACAAAGCCATGTTGACTGCCTTTATGAAGGGGTCCTGATGAAGGGTGTAAACCCAAAACATCACCTTTCCTGTCCCTCTGATGCTGTGTTCCTCCAAGCTCCACACTATGTTTACCCTGACTCCAGCATCTGGAGTTCTTTCTATCTTCTTGACTACCTTTAATCAGTCCTTGCCTTTCCAAATACTTGTAACTCCTGTCCCTCAGGATTTCCTTCAACAATCTGCCCATCACTGATGTCAGGCTCACTGATTTATAGTTCTTTGGCTTTTCCTTACCACCATTCTTAAAGAGTGGCACCATGTTAGCCAGCCTCCAGTCTTCAGGCACCTCACCTGTGGCTATTGATGATATAAATATTTCAGCAAAAGGCCCATCAATCACTTCCCTAGCTTCCCACAGAGTTCTAGGGTACACCTGAACAGGTCCTGGGGATTTATCCACCTTTACGCGTTTTAAGATGTCCAGCACCTCCTCCTCTGTAATTTAGACATTTTTCAAGATGTCACTATATATTTCCCCAAGTTGTTTATCTTCCATATCCTTCTCCACAGTAAACACTGATGCAAAATATTCATTTAGTATCTCTCCCATCTCCTGCGGTTCCACACATAGGCAACCTTGCTGATCTTTAAAGGGCCTTATTCTCTCCCTAGTTACCCTTTTGTCCTTAATGCATTTTTAGAATTCCTTTGAATTCTACTTAACCCTATTTGCCAAAGATATCTCATGTCCCGTATTTGCCCTCCTGATTTCCCTCTTAAGTTTACTCCTACTGCCTTTATGCTCTTCTAGAGATTCACTCAATCCCTGCTGTCATACCTGGCATATGCTTCTATTTTTTGACCAAAACCTCAATTTCTTTAGTCATCCAGCATTCCCTACATTTATCAGCCTCACCCGTCATCCGAACAGGAAATGTATTGACTCTGTACTCTTAATATCTCATTTTTGAAGACTTCCCATTTTCCATCTGTGAACATCCGGTCTCCAAATCAACTTTTGAAAGTTCTTGCCTAATGCCATCAAAATTGGCCTTCCTATAATTTAGAACTTTAACTGTTAGATGTGGTCTATCTTTTTCCATCACTGTTTTAAAACTAATAGAATTGTGGTCACTGCCCCCAAAGTGCTCCCCCAGTGACACCCCAGTCACCTGCCTTATTTCCCAAGACTAGGTCTTCCCACCGGTATATTAAACCCCTCCAAATTCAGGTGCAATTTGTTGCTTGATGGGATAAAGGAAGGAGTTACTTACTGTTCGTTATTAAACCAATGAGGTCATTTAGCTCAGTTGGCTGGATGGCTGGGTTGCAATGCAGTGTGACGCCAATTGCATGGGTATATTTCATGTACTGACGAAGGTTACCTTGAAGGCCATGCCTTCTCAACCTCACCCATCATCTTAGGGGTGGTGATCCTCAGGTTAAACCTCCGTGCCCTTGTCTCTCTCTAATGGGAGAGTAGCGCGACGATTTACTGAGATTATGGTGACTTTACCTTAGATCATTTGGCCTAAATCTTCTAATCTGGTTCCTATTTCTGACACAATTCTTTACCTGTGATGGTTCAGCCCTGGTGGAGGAACTTGTAGAAGTCTCCAAATATAAGGATTCTTGCAGAAAAGAAGTCACATCTCATTTTGATGGCACAAGCTGTCATATTCTAGTAAGTGACAAAATTTTAAAGTCCAAAATCTTTTTGAAAGACAACAGGAAGAGGGTAAGTTTGTAAGGCAATTACATGAGGGTCAGGGTGGGGAGACACATGGGTGATGGGGAGTATGGTGGTATGTGGATGGGTGAGGAGCTAGGGTGACAAATGGATGAGGGACAGGGTGGCTGTGGGGGTGAGAGGGCAGAGTGGCAGGTATGTAAGGGTGCAGAATGGCAGATGGATGAGGGCGTGGAATATAAATGCATGAGGAGCATGGAAGTTTGAGGGAGTTTAATGGTGCGAGTTGTGGCTTTGGTCTCTGGAGGTAGGGTCATGGATCAGGTTGGGATGGATAGTGTGGGAGTCTAGTTACTGATAGAGAGTGGAAGTTATTGTGCATGATCGATGGGTCAGTAATATAGTAACTCATTTGTTATAGCAGACTTCGATCCTCTAACCTATCCTGGGTAACCATACAGGTAGTAAGTCAGTGCTATCAAAAGACTCTGGCTCAAAGCCAGAGTTTCACTAAGACCTTCTGGGAGGGTTTCAGGTGCTGTACAATTGTTCCAAGTGTAGTGATTGTCATGAGATCAGCCAAGTGGACCTCATAGAATACCAGGGGCTGTTAATCTGGTCCAATCAGGGAGCCCTGGTTGACGGATAAGAACAGGAATGCTAGAGGTTCTGTTCCATGTGAAAGTAGGGTCTGGTGGAGCTGGATCAGTATCAAGGACTCTCCATGTATAATTGAAGGGTGAGTTGGTGATGGGATAACAGCCTCTCTGGAGTTAATTCACAAGCAAGTTTAATCTTCTGAACAACTACCCAGCAGTCAGTGATGTGAGACTTCTGAAGCGTCCAGGATCCAGGTACGCATCTGATCTGGGCCAAGAGAATGATGGCACAAAAACTGAGAAGTCTACCACTCATCCTCCCAAGATTTGTGGAGCGGTGGAGTCTCTGGCCTGCGCACAAAACTCTGAATTGATGCAGGAGTATGTTGGATGGGCTGTGAAGTTTGAAAGCAGTGTACGCATGTGTTTGGATGATGCAACAGTAAATGCACGAAATATTCAGCTCGCACCAACACCCCCTCCCCACATTACTGGCAAACACTCGTGAGTACTTGGAGGCTGAGCATAAAGTTTCTCAACATCTGCTGACATTTTATTTTGATCCACACGTTTTTATGTATGTCTTTTAATTCCTAACCTGAAAATACAACTTCCTGAGGCCCATGTATCTATGCCTTGATAAAGCCAGTTGTCTGTGTAGTGGTGTTCTATACCGTCTCGGGGTGTTTATTAACAAGCTCTTCAGGACACACTATTAAACATGTACCTGATGAATATTAGTTGAAAAATATTTTTAACATTCTATACACGGACTTGCAACTGAGTCACCACAGTTACTTTTTCATGCTATTTATTGTAAGTCAAATCCATTTAACTAAAACTTGAGCTGCAGCTAACAATAGGGGGCAGCATTGCATTGAGGAAGAGGCTGGAGCAGCATTACTTGATACTGACAAAAATGAGCAATATTTTCGGGTCAATTAGATGTCACTGGTGAAGGAACTACAGAAAAATTGCATGAATTGCAAAGAGCTTGAAAAGGAAACTCCACCCATGCCTTGCTGAGCTCCGTGGGACGATTCCAGAATCAGTAAGTCACCTATGGAGAAGATACCTTGTCAAATTGGCAACACAGAATAATCACATTCTGCTCAGTTTTAAATTAAGCAGCTTGTTGGAAGGAAAAGAAAATCCTGGATTAGCCTGCAAGTTTTAGTGCTGGCTTCCAGCTTGACTGTTTTTAAAATTTGAATTCAAAATCTATTTTCAATTGTTACTTGTTCAGTTTTATAATGTCATTCTCTTTTCTGAGGTCCCGTGGATATTATGGTTCAAAAAGATAAGGTCAAATAAAAATTAAGTTGTAAGGGCGATGTGTGCCTTCTGGGACTAAAGGTCCTCCAAGCTGAGCAATGATGCAGGAATGGGCTGTTGATTTTGAAACCAATGTGCCCATCTGTATGGAGAATGGAACAGTGAATGCTCAAAATGCTCACTGTCAAACCATTACTGACAAACACTCATGAGCACTTGAAGGCTGAAAATAAAACACCTCGTATCCTACTGCAATTTTTCTTGACTTTTGATCTTTACTTGAAGCTTGGTCTGGATATGAAATATAGGTTTAATGCTGGAGACCATTTTAGTGCATTAGGAGCAGTCACCCATGGATTTGTTACAGAACTGGTTGCCACTTGAAATGTCAGTGCCATGGCGGAGTTGGGGTTTGGCGAGTGGGGTTGTGGTGGAAGAGTGTATGCTGGTGAGCATTAAGACCCTTACTCTGTATGTATGAGGAATAAATTTGGCCAGAGTTTACCAGAGAAGCACAAGACTTCTCATCTGGGAAGGAAGGAACATCCCCAGGGCTTTAACTCCCAGACGACTGCTGGAGATCCGGCACTGGTTCAGTCTCAAGGGGCACAAAATAATTCACCCTCACTCCAGGTGCCCCTTCTTCTCAGAGACACAGGGTGGTGGCCGCAAGCACCGTGAGAAGCGAAGCTACAGGCGGAGCCTCCAGAAGCTGCTTCTGAAGAGGCTCCAGACTTGCCTCGTCCCTCTCCCATCCCCATGCCTGTGAGCTAAAGCCTGCAGCAGTCCAAGGTGAGAAGGGTAATCCTGCATCTGGGCAGATGGCTCTCAGCATACCTAGGTTCTCTTGGCCAAAAGGCACATGGGGACAATACCCAAATCTTTCAAGCCAGCAGTATTGACCACAAAGCAGTCTCCTGCCAGCCCAGCTGCAGAGGTCGGGACTGCACTTGGAAGCAGTGGGAGACAGTGGAAGAATAAACTCACTGATGGGGCATGCGTGGCATGGGTGAAACATCTTTGTAAATAAACTTTTAAATTTTGTAAATATGTTTTCACTTACACTGTTAAAATGTCTGCTGTGGTACAATTTCCATCATCCAATCTGGTTAAGTCACATTCATACGAGAGATGAGCAGCCTCTTAAGTCATCCCAAAGATGAAACAAGTTGTAACGGCCAAGCATTGCTCATCCCTCGTATGCAACTGACTGCTGACTCTATGCAACAGCTTCTCTCAAAGAAAGCAGTTAATTCAGAAAAAGTTAGGAAAAAGGCCACCTCAGTTTAAAGGCTTTATTAGACAGCTATGTACTGGAAGTGTTTGATTTGAACACTGAATGGGTTATTTGAGACTGAGATACTCTAAGCTCAGCTGTGTGAATTCTCATTGAAGAGGCTATCACACTCTCACAATTGGGAATCTAGAACAGTTGACTAAAGAACGATAGATGTGATAGAGAAGAGAATGCTCTGTGGTGTTTGAGTACAGTAAAAGGCTCCTTCTAAGATAGAAGGGAGCTTGAATTTTTACTGTGTTTTGATATCATCCAAACTGTAAATAAATAACTTGGTTTGCTTTATTTGAGCACCTTTTCTATTGCATAAGAAAGCTCCTGCTTTGTTTTTAAAACTACATCTACAACATTTCATGCTTCTGTTTCACAAAAAGATTATCGTATTAGATGAAAAACAAAACAAAATATGATCTATCAATCCAGGTTTCAGTTTGAGATCTGAATTGTCTGATAATAACATCAGCTAGTATCAAAATCATTGGAACAGCTTGGCTAGGCACACAGCAAGTTCTGGACCACAGGCCTGCAGTATTATTGCTGGAGTGCTGTCAGGGCCTATGGCCTTTGCAGTATCCCATGGCTCCAACTGTTTCTTGATATCACATGGAGCGGATCAAATTGGCTCTAGATTGGCACCTGTGAAACTGGGGACCTCTGGAGGAGGCCAAGATGATACATCCACTCAACACTTCTGACTGAATATTATAGCAAATGCTTCAGCCTTTTATTCATTTGTGGAATGTGGCTGGCCATCATTTAATGCCTGTCCCTATCTGCCATTGAGAAGGTGATGCTGAACTGCTTTCTTGAAACGCTGCAGCCCACCTGCTGTGGGTTGACCCACAATGCCATTAGGGAGGGAATTCCAGGATTTTGACTCAGTTACAGTGAAGGAATGGCAATATATTTCCAAGTCAGGATGGCAAGCGGCTTGGAGGGAAACTTGAAGGTAGTGGTGTTCCCTTGTATCTGCTGCCCTTGTCCTCCTAGATGGAAGTGGTTATGGGTTTGGAAGGTGCTGTCTAAGGATCTATGGTGAATTTCTGCTTTGCATCTTGTAGATAGTAGATACTGCTGCTACTGAGAGTTGGTGGTGGAGGGAATGGATGCTTGTGAATGTGGGTCCAGTCAAGTAGGCTGTTTGTCTGAGATGATGTCAAGTTTCATGAGTGTAGTTGGATCTTTAATCTTTTGCGATGATGTGCCGAGCTCCTCCATTATTAAGGATGAGGATATTTATGGAGACTCCTCCTACATTGAGTTATTTAATTGTCCATCATCATTCATGACTGGATGTCGCAGAACTATAGTACTTAGATCTGATTTGTTGATGACAAAATCTGTTAGTCCTGTCTATCACTTGTGCTGTTTGGCATTAAATTAGTCATATAATGTAGCTTAACCAAGTCAACACTTTGACAATACAAAGCACTAGACAGACCACAACTGGAATACTGTGAACAGTTTTGGGCCCCTTATCTAAAGAAAGATATACTGGCATTGGAGACAGTCCAGAGAATGTTCACTTGGCTGATACCAGGTATTGACGGACTGTCTTATGAGGAAAAGTTAAGTAGTTCGGGTTTGTACTCATTGGAGTTTAGGAGAATGAGAGCTGACCTTATTGAGACACACAAGATTCTTAGGGGACATGACAGGGTAGATGTGGAGAGGTTGTTTCCCCATATGGGAGAATCTAGAACAGGAGAGCATAATCCCATAATATGGGGCTACATGCTTTCATTGCATGGTGGAGCAGACTTGATGGGCTGAATAACATATGTCTGCTCCTGCATCTTATGGTCTTATTGGCACATTTATTAGCAAAAGATCAAGGCCTGCAAAAATAACAAGGTCCAATTGTCCTTTGCATTATGCAGAGGTTTCTTGCCATATAGTCTGCAGAACATTAAATAAATCCAGCTCATTCATCCTGGAAGTAGACTTCAGTTGGGTTCCCCTTGACGTCTTGGCTGTGTCATGATCTCCTTGTACTGTTTTACTTTCCAAAGTCCTCATCATCATGCTTATCTACATCTTCTGAAGATTATAGCCATTTCCTTTTTTTCTCTGCATCCAGGATACCCCTTCATCAGCTCCAGTTATGAAGGCCACAGCATAACACGAGCAGTCCAGCCATTGAAATTAATCTTAAGGAGATCTATTGTCTGATCCTCTAAGACCTTAGTGGAATGATAAGTAGTGAGGTATATTTATTCTCCTTCATTCTGAGGATTTTGTAATGGTGTCATGACTCACATTTAGAGATGATACGCCTTATTTTCTGGCAGCTTTCCCTGTGTCCTCTGAGAACTTGAAAGGACCCAGGCATGTAGAGTTCTCTAGAACGTAAGAGTCATGACAGCTCCCTAGATATCCAGTACAGGCCTCCAAAATGTGTCATTGATGGTCGTATATAATGTGAACGTTGATGGAGTAGAAGCCTTTTCGGTTGATGAGCTGTCCATGTGGGTGAGCGTAGTTGTTAGTGCCCTGTACCTGGGAGATGCCAGTGATGGTGGAGAATCCTTCTGTCTGAGCTTTTTGACTCTTCTCGTGAAGGGGGAGGATATGAATTGCCATTGTGAATATGGCATCAATTACATCCCAAATGCAGTTATGGCCCATGGATTGGGAAATACCACAAAGGTGTCCAGTTGTTCCTTGAAACAAGTGATTGGCATAAAAATTCAGGGCAGGTGAGACCTTGGCAATTATTAGGATGGGATGGCCAGCCAGCCCTTGTGAACCCAATGTCTGCTCCAGCAATGACCACAGTTCGTTGATGATGGGTCAGGAAATCCTGAATTGGTGCGTACACTATCTGCGAGCTCTGTACGTGAAGGGTCCTGATAGATCTTCACCTGCTGCTTCTTCCTGTCAAGACTATCCAATATCTGCCGGAGGGTATTGAAGTAAAATTTACTGTCTGCTTCCATGCTGGCTTCAGAGTGGCACCAAGGTCATGAGTACTCCACTAATGGTGACCTTGATGTGAATCCCATGAGGAGATAATCTCCGAGGAATGTCAGAAAGATAACTCAATTATATTGAAGAAACTCCGGAACAATGAAGCCTCATGTCTTGCTCTCACGCAATGTGGCATGGAGATTTCTAAAGAAGTCATTGCTATGCCTCCATGGGGGGTTCTTAGTTCTGTTATCTCATCCAATTGAATGTCTCACAACTAAAGTTTCAATCCTGCATTAGAATACTGGAGTTGAACTCTCCCAGTGAGTCACTGTGATAACATTTCTGCCCAACGAACTATTGACTTACCAAAGTTAGGGTCGCTGCAATATCAGTTCTAAAAAGATGCTCCTTCCACTCCAGACACTGTGTCCTTGCATGCCTGCAGTTCAGCGAGTGTATCTGGAAGCTGTGAAGCATTGTCTTCCAGTATTTGCTTTGGAATGTGTTTCAGGTTTCCTGTCCTCATTACAGTTGATTAGCTGACATGTCAAGAAGGCAATTAGTGTGGACAGTTTAATGTTTATAATTGCTTGAGGCCATAATTTTTCATGTGTATTCTTGGACAAAGAATGACCTGGTGATGGAATGTAAGTTGAAGCCAGGTAGATGGCATTATTGAATCAACGCAGGCATGACTATTGTAATTCAATATCTCCAATTCCAAGAGTTCCCTGAAGAAATAAAAGCAACCTGCTCCATTTTCTGTACTTTCACTGTCGTTGACTTTTGATCTGACAAGGCAAGGTTTCAACTTTGTATCGCTGTGAATTAATTGCAGCTTGGCCTGATTAACCCACCCCACCCCCATTCTTCATGGTTCCCTTTTCCGTTGCAGCATATTCAGCCTTCTGTCGCTGTCACCATTCCCTCAACAAGCTAGTAAAGTGAAGCCCATCCCCATATATGAGTTGCCCACATTCTCCACTGAGTCCCCCAGTAAGCCCCCCTGATCATTAATAATCAAATCCCCAGCACTGACCATGGTCCATGCGTGGGACCGATCTGGCAGAACATTCTTTACTGACCATAGCCCAGCTTCCAGGCTGATGCCTGTCCAGCACCTCAATTGATCTATCTGCTATCGCCAAACTAGTTGTACTTGATCTGTGTAATTGATAGTGGCCCAATCCCTGGACTACACGGACACAAATCCTTGACTCTTGTAGGACATGCCATCTCATTGAATGCCCCACTGTTGCTGGCTTCTTCCCCCTTGCCTAAAAAAAAAGGTACAAACCACAGAGGCTGGCGCAGTCTGGAGCTGAGAAATCTAGCCACGGTGCACCACAACAGCAATGTGAGCCAAACAGACATTGACAGCCCATAAATCAGTGCTAAAACAGTCTGTGTGTGCTAAGAAAGGAATGTAAAGTGTGAACTGGCTGCCTCCAAGTAAGTGCAAAGTGTGCGAGTCCTAAGAAAGCAGTGTTTCTGTACTGTAATGGTTATCATGTTCACCCCACATGCAAAGGTGGCCCAGTTTAAAAATGAGCAGAATACAGGTTCCAAGGGCACATGCCCTGTCTTTTCCTGTTTCAGCCCCATTATTACAGATCGAAATCCTTGTGCCCAAGAAGAATTATATTGCTTCTATGAGCTCTTTTTCAAGGACCCCATTTCTGAAGAAGGGTCCAGACCTGAAACTTCAGTTTTTCTGCTCCTCTGATGCTGCCTGGCTTGCTGTGTTCATCCAGATCCACACATTGCTATCTATTTTCCCAGCTATCGTGTCATTGCTCATGTACAGCAAAGAAAGGACATTCCACTCTTTATTAAAAATGCTAGTTAGACTGCAGCAAAAGTACTTTGGACAGTTCCGGTCGCTGCACTGCAAGAACATATAATTCAACTAGATAGCACAGAAGAAATTTATGAAGATGTTGCCAGGCACAGAGAATTTTAGCTTTGGAGGGAAGCCTTGTCAGGCTGGGAACGTCTTCTCTGGAATCTGGTAGGCTGAGAGTAGATTTAATTAAGGCATATAAAGTAATGAGGAGCCCCAGAAAAATGGATAGGAAGATGGAACGGAAATTCTATTTCCATTTGAAGACTAGTTAAGAACCTGACTGCGTAGATTCAAAGTAATTGGTACAAGTATTAACGTAGAGTTGAGCAATATTTTTCATTCAGAGGAGGGTAAGGGTGTAGAATGCAATGAAAGGTTGGGATAGACAAAAATTCTCACACATTTAAGAGCAATCTTTCCCAGTAATGTTTAGCTAACTTCCACCTACCATATTGCAGTTACTGGAGACGCACTGCTTAGGAGCACTAGGGCAGGTTAGGGAATGTCCAGTTCAGATTTACAGATAATATTGAATGTTTTGCTAGATACTTTTATTGTGGAAAAATTTTTTTTGGTCAATTTTATTTCAAGATTTGGAAAAGTGGCATTATAATGGGATGCAGCTAATGGATTGAAAGATGTGGTATTGTGAAGCAGGGGTCATGATAACGTGAGGCTTTCTGTAGACGGGAATCACAATAATTCTTCACTGAATGACCACCTTCAGCAAAGTGAGATTCAGCAATGTTTCTTTCTGACCTCCTATTCTTTCTTCTTGTCTACTTTCTTCTCACAAGGTAGCTTCCAAATGCCTGGTGGTAAAAGCTAAACCCTCATGAAAGTGTATTGTAGAGGATGGAGCAGGTCAGCCGAAATATGGATACACGCTATGTTCAGTAATGCGGGTGTGTGTGGGATAGGGCATGGTGGGGCCTTCCTGCAAGCTGCCCAGGTAGCAGAATGCTGTTACAGCAGGTCAGAGATTTGCTCCACAATATTTCTTATAGCTGCATAGTTCTTGTTACTTACATGTGATCCTCATGAGGCCTAGTGACGTTCTGTGAATGAACATACTCAAATGGGGAATGATGAAGCATGTGCTTGGAAATTTTGCATGTCACCCAGTCTGGTTCATCATGGTAGCCCATGGATAGTGGGTATGCTCAACTACTTCAGGATAAAGGTGTCATGGCCACTGACAGGGGACAGGGCATTTACCAAAACGGTGCTTTGAACACGTTCACACATCAACTGCATGTTAATAGAGCGATAACATTCTTGTGGGGCTCGCAGAGTCACTTGGTGCCGTCAATGGCACCTTGTGTCATTGAGAATCTCATTACCCTCCAAAGTGACATGGCTATTCCTGCTGTTTATACCTGCTGCCAGAAAAGATGGCATCACCACCCAGATAAAGTGACAGACAGTGAACTGGGAAATTTTGGCTATGTATCCTGCTCCTGTCTGGCACTTGAGGATGATAGTGATCTTAAAGGCCACTTGCAGCATTTGCCATGTGGCTGTAAGTCCTTTTGATGGAGGTGGCTCTGTCTAGCGACAGTGCTCTCCTTGCTCGGTCAGAGACATCTCAGATATTGCTCCTGGCTGAGGGGGAGGGACAAGAAACCTTCTCTGAAGCCTTGTGCTGGCCAGGACCTTTTGGTGAGTGCCCTCCTCCTGCTTCTTGTGCGCTCTGCTTTGTCTCTTCCTGCTGCTCATGTGCATTGCTTCCCTCATACTTGACTCAAAGAAGGACTGCCAACCATAACCCATGACTCCAACATTGCAACATTTGTCCTCATTGATCTGCTGCTTGAGAAATGTTAAAGGATAATTATTTCACACTTTTTAGAAAAATTGTCACATTATTAGCAAACACTGCGTGTCCACATTAGTGAGTTATAAATTGTGAAGATGAATAGACAGTAATTGTATTTTTCAAACAATGATAATTATGATTCCTAACTCTTCACTTTGCACATTGACTGGATTTAGGAAGGAATATAAAATTTTGTTTGTGGTACAGAGTGTACCCTACTCATTAAGCAGCATTCAGTAAATTCAATGGCTGCTTACGTGACAGCCTTCATGATAGATGAGTAATCTGAAGGTTGATAAGAATTACCTGCATGACCATTCTTCAGCTCCTTTTATATGAAGCCGATTAGGGATGAGTGTCAGTGCATTCCCAGGCTTCACACAGCATGCAAATATTTGTCCAAGCTCAGAGTAAAGGCATGTTCTTCAATTTGCCTTGCTTGTTTTTGAAACTACACTGCAAGAACTTCCTGGAACAACATAAATTATTGTCATGAAGACATATTTGCAACTTTTGTTACTTGGCATTAGTTGTTTTGTTTTCTTTCCCAGTATTTTCCACTTAGTCTTGTAAAAAGAATACAGACAATGTATCAACCATACCAGCAAGCAGCCGTCTGGGAATTGGCACTTTAAAATACATTTAAAACTGAAAGAACTGTGGATGCTGTAAAGCAGAAACAAAAACAGAAATTGCTGGAAAAGCTCAGTAGGTCTGGCATCCCCTGTGGAGAGAAATGAGAGTTAACACTTAAGGTTGAGTGATCCTTCCTCAGAACTGATGGTAGCTAGGAAAATGTCAGTTTATATGCAGAAAATAGGGTGGGAGAAGGCGGTAAGGAGTGAACAATAGGTGGGGACAGAGCCCAAAGTGACAGAAGGACAATTGGACAGACGAAGAAGTGGATAATGATCTGGCTAGGAGAATAACTATTAATGGGGCCTGTTAGGGCCTAACAATGAGTTGTGTGTAATAGCAGACTATGTGATAACACTCGTGTATAGGGGTTGAGGTAAGGACATGGGAAAGCTCAAGCCCTAAGTTGTTGAACTCAATATAGGTGCCGCAGAAAGAGGAGGTGTTCTTCCAGCTTGCGCTGAGCTTTGCTGGAACACTGCAGCGAGTCTGAGTCAGAGACGTTGATCAGAGAACAAGGTGGTGTGTTGAAGTCGCAGGCGACTGGAAGCTCAGTATGTTTTGCGAGCACAACATAGGTGTTCTGTAAAGTGGTCACCCAGTCGACGCTGTGTTTCGCCAATGCAGAGGAGACTGCATTGTGAGCAGCAAATGCATGAGACCAGAGTGAGTGAACTGCAGGTAAAGCACCTGTTAGTTTAAAACGTATATTAGTCATTGTTATGAGTTAATATTGGTTCAGATTTCTAAAGCACTTGAATTAATTCATTTTGGTAATACTTCATAAAAGCTGGAGAATGGACAGTGGAATATCACTATGGACAGCAATTCCAATCTTCAGGTACTACCTCCTCTGCTCTTTTGAACGGCAAATTGTAAACCAGTAAATCCACTGAAGTACAATGAACCAGTTGAACTTTCAACAGATACTGGAGCAAAATAATCTTGAAACTTAATTTTTATGTTAACAGGGCAGCACAGTTGCTCAGTGGTTAGCACTGATGTCTCACAGTGCCAGGGACCCGGGTTTAATTCCGCCCTTGGGTGACTGTCTGTGTGGAGTTTGCACATTCTCGCCATGTCTGAATGGGTTTCCACTGGGTGCTTCAGTTTCCGCCCACAGTCTGAAGATGTGCAGGGTAGGTGAATTAGCTAAATTGCCCATGTTGTTACAGCGATGTGCAAGCTATGTTGGTTAGCCAGGGTAAATGCAGGGTTACAGGGATGGGGAGGATGTTTCAGGATGTTTCCTTCCAGGATGTTCCACACCTTGGGAATTCTATGATTCTAATTCACCAGTCATGTCCTCTAAGGGGCTTACACTCACTTTTGCTACTTTCTTTCATTTTATGTATCGATAGAAGCTATTGCATGAGTATAACAACATGTACTAAATGGGAAGTGATGGATATGTGGCAAATCATTCAGACCAGAAACTTAGAACACGAGCCACGCTATAATCGTAGAATCCCTAGAGTGTGGAAGCAGGCTATTAGGCCCATCAAGTCCACACTGACCCTCTGAAAAGCATCCTACCCAAACCCATTCCCCTACCCTCTCCCTGTAACCCTGCATTTCTCACAGCTAACACACCTAACCTACACATCCCTGAACACTATGGGCAATTTAGCATGCCCAACCCCGCTAACTTGCACATCTTTGGACTGTGGGAGGAAACCAGAGCACCCAGAGGAAACCCACGCAGACATGGGGAGAAGGTGCAAACTCCACACAGACAGTCAGTGGAAGTTGGACTTGAACCCAAATCCCTGATGCTGTGAGGCAGTAGTGCTGAACACTGAGCCACGATGCCACACTTTATTCCACTCCAATTCAAAATGGGAAACAGGGAAATGGCAGACAATTTAAACCGATCTTTTGCACCAGTCTTCATGGTGGAGGACACTATAAGTACGCCAAAGATCTCAGATCAGTAAGGTTGCTAATGGGAGGAAAAGCCTCTGTAACAAGGGACAAAGTATTTGTCAAATAAAACTACTCAAGGCAGATGTTGCCAGGACCTGATGGTCTGCTTCAAAGGCTTTTAAAGGAATTGACTACGCAGATGGTAGAGACATTGGTCAAAATATTCCAGAATTCACTGGATTCTGGGAGAGCGGCAGCAGATTGGAACAACATTCACATGATGCTATGTCTGAGACTTATCAGGGTCATTTCCCTCCCAGACAGCCACTGAATTTATTGTTGGCTGTAGCAGTCCTCTTTTGAACAGAAACACAAGTTGGAATTAAAAGTTCGATTCAATCGATCAAAGACCCAGGAATATGATTTGCTGTCATGACACAAACGACCAGAGGTGACAAGGACAGTCATCTCTCCAATGTGCTTAAAAGAATGTCAAGCCACAAGCCTCATGGCAACACAAACCAGCTGCTGTGTCTTTTGACCTGGTGGTTCCTCTTGGTGACCATGCATTGTGCACTCAGTACACATCCATGAGTATACAAAAACATGTCATTATCTGACTTACACTGATCTGCTTTTATCAAACTGCATGAGCACTAAAATTGCTCATTGAAACTACATTGGTCTAACCAGAAGCCACTGTAATCTCTGAATTGCTACTTATTGCCACTTCCTTGCTGCTAATATGTCATGTTTGGATAATTCCCATTGCAGTTTCAAATTATCCCTTAATCCACTATTCTAACTTGTGTTCCTCTATTTCTTTTATCTTATTTCCTTCCTTACTAACATTGTAATAATGCTGTTAAGTCCCCACAGACACCAATAATCTTTTAAAAAGAAAGAATCTGTTATGATTTGTTTGTTATGATATGTTCCAACTCCCATCATCTGATTTTAATACCAAGGATCTTACATGGATAAAAATAGTTTGGGATAAGGAAAACACTAATGATCACCTGACTGGGTTGAGCCAAACTTCATGAAACCGTCAATAAACAAGATTCAGTCTGAACTAAAATTATCATGTTATCAAATTTACTGAAACTAATCACTCAGAATTCTATCTTGTGTTCGATAATATATCTTTCTGGAAGTTTCACAGAGTGGGAAGAAAGATTACCCACAGATTATCCGGCTTGAACAACACAAAGGGTTGATTCTTACTTACATTTTCTTTTACTAAGGTTAGTTCTTTTTCTACGTAAGTGGTGCATTGTATCACCTCTTTTGGAGAGTTTTTTTGCCAATGAAGCCTAGTGAATTTTCTTGCTCTATCTTACCATACTCACCTCATTAACTACCTCCCTCACCTTATTGACGCCACTTCTATACAATTCCATTGATGCTGATGGCTCACAGCACCTCACAGCTGTCCAGTCTTGAATTGCTAATTCTATTTGAAATTTATCCCATTTACAGTTGTGGTAGAGACACACAATATGACTTTGTTGCTCCAAGAACACCTACCAATACTCCATTGGACTGAAGCATCTGCAGCAGACAGATTACTGAGGATAAGATATTTTCCTTCCTGTTGGTTCCCTGAGCACCTGCTGCAGACCCAGTCGAACAGCTATGCCCTTTAGATTTTAACCACCTTGATCAGTTGTGGAGCTACTGACCCAATCTTAGTGCTGGATGTTGATGTCCCCACACAGAATTTATGATCTGTTCTTGCCATCCTCAATGCTTCCAAGGGGAAATTCAAATCTGGGTCCCCAGATCATTATCTGGGTGTCTGGATTACCTGCCCAGTGAGAATGATACCGTGTCAACATCTTTTCCTGTGGCTAACTTGGAGTGAACATTAAATTCTGGCCTAGCAAATGATGCCTGTATTTCATTAACAAGTAAGAAACCTTCCCGATTAGGCATTCTCCCCTTTCTTCATCGCTCCAGACATAGACGATGGGAGCAAAACTAACTTCTTCACTTTTCAAATTCTTTTCATGTAAAGTTTTGCTTATCCTGGCGACATATAGACACCACACTCTTTGGGACTGTACATTGTTGCTGTGAAAGATGTTATCTCTCTTCTTAAATAGTATATACTCTCAAATTATGATATTTCCATTCTACTTCTATCTTGGACAGCTCTCTGGTTCACAGTAGTGGGTCAGTGTTGTGATTTTCCTCCTGCCATCTTTTTTCTTCATTTCACAGGTATCTGAAGATGTCCTCGAGGGGGTCAATTTATTTGGTTAAAATTAAGAATCAATCAAAGTAATTTTACACAGAGTGTGTCCATTTGGCACCAACTCATCGAAGAGATCTGCAAAGTAATTTTGCTGGATAATTGCAGAGACGTGCAAAAACTATCATGCTTACTGGGTTAAAAGAGATTGAGGGGAGATTTGAAAGAGGCTCTGTATGTGAGATTATTACAGATACAGATAAGGTAGACAAGGAAAAATTGTTCCTGTTGGTTGATGGAACAGAGTTCAGGATTTGGGGGAATTGATGTGGGGGTGGAGATGGGACATATAAGGAAGAATAGTGAATTGAAATGACTTTGAAGTTGCTGACATGAATGTGGTTGATGTAGGGATGATCATTGATTTTAAAAAGGAATTTTGATGGACAACTGAACGGAGAAACATTGGAATTCCTACTATCCCAGGGGATTGAGACTGACTGGTTTTCTCCACAGAGAGCTGGCACAGACTTTTTATAAGTCGCCTTCCTTCCTTCTGTGCTGCAAATGATTTAATGGACAATATTTAATTGGAGCAATAGGATACTCATCAAAAAGATTCACATCAAAAAGCTACTGAAGGATGGATGTAAAGACAAGGGATTCCTCCCAGTTTGATGAAGCTCACAAGTCCTAAGTACAAACTCAAAAGTAGAGACAATCATGAGGAAACCCAACCATAACAAGACACGTGGAATATGTAGCCTTCAGCATGCACCAAGGAAATGTCCAGATTTCAATCAATTCTGCAGTGCATGTGGCAGAAAAGGCTATTGGCAGAGACAGTACACTGGAGCAAAGGCTGGTGCAACTACAAAGAACCAAGCATCAAGTCAAACAGACCATGTACAAGGAGTATCTTCAAGCTAGAAAAGACAATGTAGAATCCCACTAAAAATGTATATATGGAGTGATTGACAAACCAGAATTTGGCAATGCACTCAATGAGACAAAGTATGGTGAATTCATACTTCACAGTGTCAGTCTAATGGAAAATATCAATCTCATCACACTATCCAAAGTGTGCAAACATTCAAATGGTCTGTCCTCAGAAAATTGATGACTATTCTTTATTAACTAAGATTAGCAAAGGGTCAAGATCCCCAGTTCCCTGTGTGGGGTCAACATTGCTGCAGTAGAAGTGCTATCAATTTATCTGGGATCACACATTTTAGTCAATGCTGGACCGACAATTGCAGGTATACCAGCATATTTTGATCTCACATTAGTCATAATTAGGCAAACATCAGAATCAAAACAGAAACTGCTGCTCATTATTCAAGAGACATTTGCAGCATTGATTACGAAAGAAGGGCAGAAGACTTTTACTTCCTTCTCAAGTAGTGGAGTGAAAATCTCATCTCCCTGCTTTAGAAAGAACAATGAAAGTGCAAGAGGAAAAGTCTGAACAATTTAGGATTGTTTTGGTAACAATATCTTTGATTAGGGTAAATCCAAACTCAAGAATACATCACTGAGATAATACAAAGATGCAAATTAGCAGGAAAAGGAGGGCATTTTGCCCCTCTAGCCTCCTGTGTAACTTAATTTGATCATGACTAATCTATGACTGTTTCAAATTCCAAATTCCCATCCACACTCAATGATGAGATTTTTAGTTCTTTTTGTCTGGCTCACAAAGATCAATAAAGAGTTGAAAGATAAAGAAAAGAATCAGGACGAACTACAATCTCTGCATGATCAATCCAATGAAATGATTATTGGTTTACAGGAAGATCTGGTGCACCTCACAGCAAAATGGATCATGTTTTATGGCAGTTATAGGAACAGTGGCTTGAGCTCAAAGTAATGCTGGAGAAAATAACTATCAAAAACAGCTGAAGACACAATGTGCACACAACAAGGAGCTGCAAATCACTCCAGAGACAGTCCTTTCAGCAATAAATAACAAGTATGGTACTTTATCAGTACATGGAAGAAACAAAATGAGTACTGAAGGGACAAGTGGAAGGGGTCAAGGCTCTCAAGAGAACAAAGAAAGTAAACAAAAAGTTGAAAAGTCTGGACAGTTATTAGAGTGAGTCATGATGGAGAAAATACACTGGACCAATAGAGGCTAAAACTTTGAGATAACAAGCATGGGGCTGGATGAACACAGCAGGTCAAGCAGCATCATAGGAGGCTAAAACTTTGATAGAATTAGAAAAATCCAGGATGTAAACCTAGAAACGTCTAAGGAACAAAACAGTGAACATGAAGAAGACATGAATAAAATGAAAAATTGAGAAATTAGATCAGTCAGTAGTTAATCTGGGATGAGACCTGTTTGCAATGCATCAAGATAAGCCATTTCTAGAACAGCAACTGCAGCCCATGGAATAAGAAATTGTCAATCCAAACAGAAATGACAGGTAAAATGGATGACGACAGTGGGAAATCAATGGCACCTCCAGGCAAAGTCACCATCACTGGATCCAGGTGTATCAGCAAGTTACCCAAATATTATAAAGACTCATAGGTGGATTTGGTTTTGCAATCCTCCATTGTGCGTATACAACGTCTGCCTAGCTGTTAGTTTGCAGTGGCTCAGCAAGCTGCATGCAAAGATACCAACTGGAATGAAGTTGGTATCCCTGATGAGCAAATGATCATTGAACCATAGTCACTCATGCAACTGAGTTCCCCAAGTCTCAGCATTGCAATTACCACTTTTTCTGATATATATTAATGACCTACACCTTGGCATATGGGGCGCAATTTCAAAACTTGTGAACAATACGAACTTGGAATCAGTGTGAACTCTGAGAAAGATCAGGTAAAAATTCAAAAGGGCTTGGATAGAGCAGTGGATTGGTCAAACAAGTGGCATATTGAATTTAACTGCTATGGACATAGGACAGATGAAAGGAAAAGTTTCCTCATTTGCTACTCTCAACTGACTAAAGTCAGATGTGTTTGAAAAGAAAAACATATGTTCACTCACTGCGTGCTGTAACTGTTAAGAACACACAAATGGTAGACTTTCTCATAACGTTTTAACCAGAAAGATACATTTTATATTCAATAGGCAAATATGTTCACAATGTAGGAGCAAATCACAGCAGATGCTGGAATCTGTAGAGAAGAAAAAAATGGTGGTGGTCACAGCGGGTAAAGCAGCATCCATGGAGAGAAAGCAAGTTAATGTTTTGAATCTAGATGACCTTTCATCAGAGCTCTAATGAAGAGTCATCTAGACTTGAAAAGTTAGCTTGCTTTCTCACCATGTTTGCTATCTGACCCGTTGTGGACTTCAGCATTTTCTCTTTTCAAATATGTTAACAATCACATCCACCCTCACATTCAGGCTAACACCAAAGTACACTAAAAAAAAAATTGCAATTACAAGTGGCATCTTGCACTTAGATCTTAAAAATTTTAAAATGCTCTGTTACAATTGTTTCTCCCAAGATGAAGACTTGAAATGTTCCACTCCTGTGATTAGTTACTGGTTCTTGGAAGAATGGAATGGATTCTGGTGGTTTAGTAACATGAATTTTCTGTGTTTTGTTGCTTGAAGTGATAGGTTTCTCTTGCTCCTTCCCCGTCAATATGCAGTTGAACACCTATACTGAAAATTTGGCTCACTTGCTCAAAGAAACAGGTAAAGGCCAACTTGAATTCTCTACCTGCTCATGCTGCTTATACAAAATCCTTAAAGTTGTTCTTTCACTAGTCTGGATCTTTCTGTCACTTCCTGCTCTAAAAATGTGCCTTAAAAACAGACACATCAACATATAAACTAGGAGTAGTCTATTTAGTCGTTGCAATGCATATACATTAGCTGAGCAATGAAGCAAGTATATCACCAGGTAGAGGTAAGTTGCTAGTTAATGGGGAGATATTGCTTATATAGGCCTTAGAATTAATAGAGAGGGTGGAATTTTTTTGAAGTTTGAGCTCAGCATGTGGGTGGGTAACTAATATGCCCCCCATCCCATCCACTGCTAAGAAAACTTGCCCAGTTGTCCGCAAATCAGCTCATGTTTCTCAATCTACTCCTGCTCATGTTTCTCTCAACTCTCCCAATTATTTCCAATGTCACCACCTCTCATGTCACCAGGGAGAGGAAATCATGCTCAGAGAAACTGTACTTGTTTGTGTAAAAAAGCAATAACCAGACCACACACATTTAAAGTAATCGGCATGAGAAGCATTGGTGAAATGAAGGAAACCTTTTCCTAGCAATGAATGATAGGGATCTGGAATGAGCAGCCTGAGAGTTTGGATCAGGTTCATCTGGAACATTCAAGACAGAGTTGGATTATTATCTGGAAAGGAATTATGTACAAAATCTGGGAATGGCACTAGGTGAATTGCTTATTTGGAGGGCTAGCACAGACATGCCAGGCCAAATGGCCAATTTCTGTGCTGCAACCACCCTATTGTTATATGATTTCATTAAATTTTAAATATTTTATCAGTCTTCCCTTTTTTCTCCTGTTGATGGTTATCACTTGGCTTCTATGTTTCTTCTTACAACTCTTATCTTCCTTCAGTTCAAAACAGGGTTTTGAGGGAGGGATTGTTGTAACCCACTTTTACAGCCATTCAACATGATATTCGTTTTAATCAAGAGCAAGTTTTCACATGTATCGATGAAAGAAAATGACTGCCAGAGGACTGACTTCAAGTAATGAAAATGGGGTAATGTGTGAAATGAGCAACGGATCTGCTCCTGCTCGTGTTCCAAAAATGGAAAGATAAAAATGCATCAGAGATAAAAGGTACTGCAGATGCTGGAGAATCCGAGATAACAAGGTGTAGAGCTGGATGAACACAGCAGGCCAAGCAGCATCATAGGAGCAGGAAAACTTGACGTTTCGGGCCTAGACCCTTCATCAGAAATGGGGGAGGGGAAGAGGGTTCTGAAATAAATAGGGAGAGAGGGGGAGGCGGATAGAGGATGGATAGAGGAGAGGATAAGTGGAGAGGAGGCAGACAAGTCGAAGAGGCGGGGACGGAGCCAGTAAAGGTGAGTGTAGGTAGTGGGGGTAGGGAGGAGATAGGTCAGTCCAGGGAGGACGGACAGGTCAAGGGGGCGGGATGATGTTAGTAGATAGGAGATGGGGGTGTGGCTTGAGGTGGGAGGAGGGGATAGGTGAGAGGAAAAACAGGTTAGGGAGGTGGAGATGAGCTGGGCTGGTTTTGGGATGCACTTGGGGGAGGGAGATTTTGAAGCTTGTGAAATCCACATTGATGCCATTGGGCTGCAGGTTTCCCAGGCTGAATACGATTTGCTGTTCCTGCAGCCTTCGGGTGGCATCACTGTGGCATTGCAGGAGGCCCAGGATGGACATGTCATCTGAGGAATGGGAGGGGGAGTTGAAATGGTTCACGACTGGGAGGTGCAGTTGTTTGTTGTGAACTGAGCACAGGTGTTCTGCAAAGCGGTCCCCTAGTCTCTGCTTGGTTTCCCCCCATATCTCCTCCCTCACCCCAATCCCAGGCCCCAAGAAGACTTTCCACATCAGGCAGATGTTCACCTGCACATCTGCCAATGTGGTATACTGCATCCGCTGTACCCGTTGTGGCTTCCTCTACATCGGGGAAACCAAGCAGAGGCTTGGGGACCGCTTGTGGTTAATGCCAAAATTTTTCTTTGTTTGGCAACATATTGCTGCAGATTGGACCTTGGCAATTGTCTTAAGGGTAAGTAAGTTATCAGCGCTGAGAAAGTAGCGCACTCAGTCCTGCTGCTAACTAAAATATTCATTATTTTTTGAGTGAATCATGCTGGGATAAAGTGAACAGTATGAGATTGCAATTGTAGTTTCTATTCATTGTTGCCATGGTTATCAAGCAAGCAACAGCTGTAGGTAATTTCTTAGGTAGGCAATTGCATACAGTGGTGTTACATATACAATGCACCAGTGACTGCATCATCCCGGGCAAAGGGTCAAAAGCACAATTGCAAGTTTAGGGGAAGTTCTTGGAATATAATTTGGACACACGAAGGGAACATTTTCCGTTTGTCATTATCAGTGTTGCTGAAGTGAAGTGAGTGTGTTGGAGGTCGAAAGTCAGGCAAACATTAATTGTGGTGAACTACTTTCCATCGTAGGCCATGCATAAACTATTGTTTGGATGAGTTTTAACGAGTCTTGTCAACAAGAAGTCAGTACTTTGTTGTAATTAGGTCTTTATGATCACTATTTCCCAGGAATTTCTCCAGTGTGAAATGTGATTTGAGTTCAGTTATACAATATAGACTTGGGAAAAGTATGAACTAGGTTACCCACAGTTAAAAGAGCACCTGCTGTTTCTAAATTTTGAATCTGAATGAATAGAAACTATCCTTAGATCTGTTATTAATATTATTTAGAATGCTATTTTTTCTGCTTGTTTTCATAAGTTTCCTGAAATATCTATCAGTGGCATATACACTGCTGTAGTAATAACATTGCTAGTGGACCTTTCGCTGGAGATTTTTCTTGTCAGGTGGAACAACATAGAAGGGAAAACCAGTAAAACTTGTGAATGAGACATACGTATCCAACCCACTTAAGTACTTTGCGATGATTCTCCAATACAACCTGCGCATTTGTGTCCAAGCTTTTTTACATTAAGATGTTCCCTCTAGGAAGGAAAGGCTGTGAGGAAGGTCTTAATGTGTTAGATGTTGACTACCTTTGCCCATCCAGAAAGCTAAAGCTCAGGTGATTGTGATATGCTGGAGGGAAGAATTACTTTTATAGTCTGTCCATTCCGAACAGGACAGTGACAGAGTTGCACTTACCCTTAAAGTCCAGCCTTCATTTAGCTTCACCACAGGGTGATTAGTTACTGACACTCTGGACTTAAAATTTGTCCAGCTGGCTCCACCTAATCTGTCAATAAACGCTTTGCAGAATTTTCAACAGGAACTTGCATCTGCTATATGCATTTGTGTAAAATGTCAAATTTTCAAGATCATTTTTTCAGGCCAACAATTATGAGTTTGATTTTACATAGGTGATATTTTAAGGAATCAGCATGGTTGCTGGATTTGGCCCCCAAAAGGCCCCCAAATTGGGATAAAACAAAAATAAATAATATTAACAAATTTGTATTAGTTCTCTAATATTTATTCATTTGATAACATGATAAGTTATGTGCATTTCATCTAACACAGCGTAAATATGTTCCATAACAAATGAACTACAACATATCAATTGAAAGCCTTCAAAATCACTCTGATCACCATCTGAATCACAGGACAACTTATTCCTCAGACTGATTGTGTAACATTATCTCATGGATCTTCCTCATCTTTAGCATTGTTTTTGCTACTGGTAGCACCTGTAAATTCGAAGTCATCAGTCCAAGGGTAATTATTTTCGATATCATTGAGTGCACTCAATATTCCACATTTTAGAAAAGAGTTCTGGTCAATTTTGGAATCAAGTTCATTCTACGCCTTAACGGTCCATTTAACACAATGTTGCTAGTGATTTTCCCTTCCTGCATCAAATGTTTCACATTGTTCAGATACTGTCCTTGACAGCTTTATTTATACACATCTCCAATGGATGAAATCGATAAAAATGTTGAGCATAACTGCCATATCAGTGTTTCTTGATCTCACATCATGGATTACATTCTCGACAAAGTGGGATTTGAACATACCTCAGATGAGCAAAGACTTTTTCTTTGCCATTCTCCTGGTCTGACATTTCACAATTCCTTGATCCTTTTCTTGCAGCTGATATCATCCATCCAGCCTCTTGCTGGAGCCAGCATGGCAACGTCTTTCTGAAACTTCTCTTTGAGGAGAGCTTTATGTTCAAATAATATCATTGGATTCACTTTTGTGCCATTTGCCTGACAAGATGAATCCAAAATGAACTGTTGTTAGTTCGGAGTGGGCAAGTTGGAGGGGGTACTGGAGCAGTGGGACTTGGGTGTCTGTGTGCACAATTCATTGAAAGTGGCAGGACAGTATAGAAAGTAACTAACAGACGTAGCTAACAAGAAGTAGCTAACAAGGACATAAATGTCCTTGGCTTTTTTGTTTGGGACTTAAGTACCAGAGCAAGGAGGTGAGATATTGAACACGTGTGAGATACCTGATATGTTGCATCACAGAAGGAATACCATTGTGGATGTCACTTTATAGAAAGAATGTGAATACATTGGAGAAAGTACATTAGAGGTTTACAAGAATGGTTCCAGGAATGAGGAACTTCAGTTAAAGCATAGATTGAAGAAGGTGTGACTATTCCTGTAAGGAGAGAAGAAGGCTAAGAGGAGAACTGGTAGGTAGTTTCAAAATCATGAGCAGCTGGACAGAACAGATCAGAAAGAAATCCGTTCCTGCTCGTAAAGGGAACAAGAATGCAAGGGCATAGATTTAAAGTAATGTGCAAAAGAAGCAAGCATGAAAGGATGAACATCTTTTTCACTCACGAGTAGTTGGGGTATGCAATACACTGACTGGAAATGTGTTGGAGGCAAGTTCAATTCAGGCATTCAAGGGGATGATTATTTCGATAAAGATAACACGCAAGGGCATGAGGAAAAAGCAGGAGACTGGCACTGGGTAATGATGCTTATTTGAAGAGTGGTGTTGGCACATTGGGCTGAATGGCTTTTGTCTGCATCATAACAATTCTCTGATTCTGCAACTATGAGTAATCTTTCCAAATGCTTTTGAGTTACCAACCTTAGTAATGGTTTTACTTGGTGGCATTCTGAAAATCATAGGCATTTTATTTCCATTTCCAATGCAGAAAAGTCAATGTGCATTCTTTACCTAATGTCAGAATTTGATGATTTTATTGTCACGTTCAAATGTCAGATGCTGTGAAATTTTCATGATCTTGGGCACCATCTGGCACAGGCCTTGAAAATACGATATTTCATCATTTCTCTGAGGGCAGAGAGTCAAATAGCTCAAGTTCAGCTGCATACTTGTTATTCTTTCTGGAAGTCATCGTGATAGATTATGTGGTACACATTTTTCTTGTCCATTTGCTGGAAGGTTCCAGCTAAAATTAATGGAGGCATAATCTAAAGGTTGCTGACTTTGCCTTTAAATGATGAACTTTAGTAATTGCTGGTAAGTAATTAATAATGACAATGTAGTTTGATTGCTGTAGAACTGGGGTTCACTTTTACATCTGATACACAAAAAATTAAATCTTTAGCACTCCAAAGGTCTTGAGGCCAGCTTTTACGTAAGATCAACTTTTAGGCAAGTTTTTAAAATGATTTTTCATGAAATGTGGGCATCACTGGCTGGGCCAGCATTTGTTATCCATTTGTAATTGGCCTTTACAAGAGGGTGGTGAGCTATTTTGTTTAACTGCTATTGTTCATGTTGTGCAGGAAGGGAGTTGTGATGACCATGAAGGAACAGCAACTTGTTCCAAGACAGGTATTGTATGGCACATATGACATACGGCAACTGTAATGTGTACCTTCAAAGATACTATAGGGAGTAGCATTTAAAAAAAAAATACATGTTGAACCACAGCTAAAGAGGTGTCCATGATATTAGAGAGAAGCACAAATAGGGCAATGGTCGCAGTGATTCAAGTGAAAGGTCAATCCTCGCTTTATCATTGCAAATGCGACTGGAAATAAGAGTAAAATGTTACTATGATTGCCCACATTCTACAAATAAGTAGCTATCGGTTGGAAGCTGTCAGTGCATGGTCTCTGTTGGCACACTTTGTAAATCAGTTTGATACGATTTCAATTGCTGTTGAAGTATAGTTCTTTGGCAAGATCTTTCCTGCATGTTTCAATGTAAGTACCTTGCATTCTTTTAACTATGTCTAGGTTTGTGTCCTTTTGCTGGGCTTTGAGTTTCTAAAGACACATTTGGCTTAATTATCCTAATTATCACTGCAGTACAGGCTCTACCCAATAAAATTGGGAGGACAATTGTTTCCCTTGTGGTGCACAATTTGCTTGAGGAATCCAATGCAAGGCATTCCTTTCCTTCCCTTTTTGGGTTTCCTCTTGCGATGCGGTAATAGATGGCCCTACCTCTGAACTGAACAGTGCCAGTTCTAGACCCACCTGATCCAGAGATGTGCAATAACATCTCAGAACAGTTGATTAAGAAAAATAGGCTAATAATAAAAATTATAATTAATGAAAGGATAATGTTTTAGGGCCAAGACATGTCCGGTGTATATTCATTGCCTTTGATACCCAAGAATATACACTTATAACTGTGCCTACTTTAGTACGTGACAGGAATCTTATCTTTGTTGGATCAACAATACTGAGGAGTAGGAACTAAGATATGCTATGTGCTGCTGAATCATGAACAACTTGTTCTCCTTGCTGTGGTTTCTTCTCAAGTCTTTAGCTTCCATGCAACAGTATGCAGCCATTTCCAGAGAGGCTATTTATTACAGTCATAAAGTCATAGAGTCATACAGCACTGAAACAGGTCCTTCGGTCCAACCAGTCCATGCCAACCATAATCCCAAACTAAACTAGACTCACTTGCTTGCACTTGGGTCATATCCCTCCAAACATTTCTTGTTCATGTACTTAGTCAACTGTCTTCTAAACATTGTAATTGTACCCGCATCCACCACTTCCAGTGGCAGTTCATCCCATACGCAAACACTCTCTGTGTAAAAACGTTGCTCCTTATGCCCTTTTAAAATTTTTCTTATACTGCAAACCTTCCATTTCTGCAACATCCTGGTAAACGTTTTCTGAACTCTCTCCAGCTTTATATAGAAAGCAACCGACTTCCATCTTATTTGTCAGACTTACACATTCATTGCATTTTTACGCGAGTTTGCTGCCAAAAGGTAGATCCAGCCCACTGCACTGTGACCTTTTCTATGAGTAGGGCGAAGAGCCAGGTCTCAAGCCCATGGATACTGAATCCAGTGCTGTTGGCACTAATCTGATCTCCAGTCCACTGAGTCAATCAGCACCCCTCCCTCCATGCCAACTAGTGCCCATGTAACATACGCTTTTACATGTATGTTGGAGCCTGAGACTGTGAATTCAGAAGTTAGAGGCTCCAATGTTGTTCCATCATATGCATAGTTAGGAATCTCTCTCACTCTTATCATCTGCTGTTGGCCTATGTTGGAATGATTTACAATCTGATAATTCACCTATTAAGCCATTGCTTATCAAATCCTGGACAGAGAGTTGAACCAAGAACTTCTGCCTCAACGGCAGGGAAGCTACTACTGTACCAGAGACCTCCTAGCTTTATCCCTGCCCCAACAGAGATGAAAAACGAGCCATAGTGGTTGGTAAACTTCTCAAAAATCCAGACCATTTTCCGTAGAACATATGCCACTTTACTGCTGTATCAATAAAATTCAAATATGAATTGGAAGAGAAATCATTCCAAAAATCCACTGTGGATTGCAAACTTCAGAGATATGACCTGGCTCAGCAGATGAAGCAAGTAGGGTATTTGTAGAAACAAAACTTAAAAAAAGTTATATTACTATTTGCGCTTCTATCATGGAGTACTTCATTCATCTCAACACATACAAGTGTGTGATATTGAAATTTAGAGAGATTTGGACAAGACATGACATTTTCAAACAGTAATGGATTTACAAAAGTAAAGTAGCAGAATTCTTCAAATAAAAGTGAAGCTTTGCACTCCTTAAACTCTCCACTGTATTTATGAACTTTGATCCCACTACTGAAATATTGGATTTCCCCATTGTCATGAACCTCAGTAAATGCTTTAAGAACAAATTGAATGAAGGACATCTGCAAATTATTTTGTTGACCTGCTGACAATACGCTCTTATTCTTAATTTTTTCTATTACACTGGCAGGGAGAAAATAAAATCTAAAAAAAGTTTACTGTTGACACATTGAGCTCAAACAAATTATTCCTTTATTTTTAGAATTCATTCTGTGACTGGGTATATGGAACCTGACATAAGGTAAATTACAGTTCCCTGTTTAAGAATTCTGGCAAAGTTCCTGTGAGGTTTATGAAAACTGCTCTTGCATTTAAAGTCCTGCCAGTGTAAATATATACCCAAGATCTTTGCCCTCACCAAAATAAAAGGTTCTATTGAAGAAAATGAGAGTTAGGTGAAAGTCATCTCCCATTGAGTGCCAAGGAGCCATGCAAGCTACACTTCTCAATTATTTATATCAAATGAGTAACAACTGTTTTTTTTAAAATCTTGTTGCTGGATGATTAGGTTTATTTGAAATATGATAGACGTGGAGCGACGTGTTATAAATTGAGAATTAGTGAGAACGCTCTGTTGGCTATGAATTCTCAAAAGGAATGTTTGGAGTCTCAGCACTGTTTTAGCTGGGTGCAGGACTAACATGGCAAATTGCCCAGAATTCTATTGTTAATTTAATCTTGTTTAAGACTGTAATAAAATACTATTGTGGAAGGAGGAAAAATTTACATTGCTGCAGTTTTATGTGCACTTTTGGAGTGGGGAGAACAGGGGGTTGGGGATGCTAAGGCACTCTGGAGAAGTTTGCTTGATGCTGATAATTACGGCAGTATTATGAAACCCAAAAGAGCAGTGTGTCTCAGAATGGAAGTCTTTTGTGAGTAAGTTACCCATTTATGGTATGAATTAAAAATGTTACAAATGGGTTTGTGAATCTGTCACAAAAGCCAAATTATGCTCATTAAGTAAGGTCGACGCAACTATACCAGCCTTGTCGCTAGTTTTGCGTATTTAAGAATGACACTATTTAGTAGCTCGGAGCTGATGCAAGTAAAATGTGTGGCAGGAATTTCTACAGCGATTACTGTAACACTGATGTGATCACAGAACTTTTAAAAAACATAAATAGCAAAAAAAAATCTAATTTCTGCAGTGCTTCCATCAATTATACGTGGAAGTAATTAGGGGAGTTTGGGAGAATTCTGTGGAAATTTCTCCTTGAAATAATTTGCAAAACAGAACATTTAAGACATAAATATGTAGGTGAACTGTTGCATTTTTCTCAAGGTGAGGATTGTTAACGAAACAAAGCAAAATGATTTTCTTTCTTGTTCATCTTGCCTCCACAGAGCATTTACAACTCAAGCATAACAACAATTAATAAGTGCTGTCTTAATTCTGATTGGCACTTTTAAAATAATGACCTGTGATTCTCTTAAGTTTTGTGATGATGTTGTGAATCTCAATTTTTGATTTAATTCCATTTGTGTTCCAGAGAATTGAGTGTTTCCTCTCACTTTGCAGTGTGAAATGCTAAGCAATTTAATTCTTGTTTTGGTTTGAAAGGATAAACTCCTGCCAAAATTCCAAACGAATGCAGTTGCTAGAATTAAACAGATGTCCTAGCATTTTGCATACAAAAGCCTTGGAAGAAATTCTCTCACAGATAAACTAAAGGCAGATACGTTAAAATCCTTCACTATATTATTCCTATTTATATGTTTCCTTGATTTAACCTGTCACAGAGTAATTGTTCGAAAAGTATTAGTGGATGCCTGAGGGTCTGCTTTTCAGCTCCTGGTATCTATTTGTTATGCTTAGGAACCTGCGCGTTTTACCAATTCCACAGAGCCCAAAGTCCTAATGGTTGAAAAATGGGGATTAAGTACCCAAATTAAACATCTGTTCCCTCAGGAAGCTGTGGAATGAACTGCTAATACACTTCAGATGTGTATCCCTGGAATTTGTTCATTGCAGCAATGGGTTTAAATGACTTATTCAGGCCTCCAACAGTTTTCTTTAAGATTCCAATACAACAGAAAGAAAATATAATGACTGTGAGGCAATATTTTTAAGGGTATAGTAACTCGCACATTGAGTACGTTCACCCTTTGAAACTGAGGGAGAATGTCAACTCCAAACCGAGCAAACATACAACGTAAAATTGTTAATTATTTTATGTTTGAAGATCATATCTTTATATTTTTCTGTATTTTTGATGGTGGACTGAGAAAGGGAAAGGATATCTTAAAAACCAAGGATCGAGGAAGGGATTTCTGCACCTTTTTTAAAAACAAGTTACTGCTGCTTGTTCCATCAGTGAGAGAAGGTTAATGTAGTTGGGCTGGTACTAAGGGTGTATACAAAATGAAACTCAAGCCATAATAATTAACTGATTTGTCTGATGTGTGAGAACCATTTGTTGATAGCAAAGATCTCCTGGCTGCCAGAGTCTATGTGATTAGCTCCCAGATAGCTGTACCACCTATGGATGTGAATGATACGGCTTCGCACCTCTGAAGTGGGAAGTATTGTCTCTCTCTCTCTCTCTCTGGAGTAAAGAATACCTGGAGCCACAAGAAAGCCAGTTTATTTTTCCTCACCAGTTGCTGAAATCACTGCCTTTTAAACGGTAACTAAGATACTTGAAATTTTTGTACTGGTTTCTCTGTGCCTCCTGAAAGGAAGTGAAAAGTTCCAGGAGGAGAGATCAACGAACAGCAAGCCCTGGCAAGCAAAAATCTCCTAGTGAGCTGTGAGGATCGGGGTGATTGAACTGCCTTCCCAGTTGTGCACTCTATCCATAATCCCACCTGTGTATTTTTGTCTGTCTGCATGTGTGTTGGGGGGAGTTTTACCCAAGAGCTAAAGTTTTAACTCGTAAAATTAACCTAAGTCTAAAGAGGCCAATAATTTGGGGAATTTTGTGAACTTTGATAAAATCTTTACCCTTTGTGAAGACCCCAGTGCTTGATTTCCAGCATACTAGCCCAGTGAAGTGTGACAAAGCTTAGAGACAAATCAGGGATTGATTTTGAAACAGAGGCAATGTAGATTTGCATCTATTATGAAGAAAAGTGACATGTGCTGTACTGCATTTAGGATATGGCACTGAATTTCTTGCATCACATGATTGAATTAAACAAAGCAAGAGACCTATCACTGAGACATCATTTAGTTTCCCCTCAAAATGGTTCAATGAAAGACAAACTATTGATAAGATCATAAGATATAGGAGCAGAATTAGACCTTTCAGTTGATTGACACTGCTCCACCATTTGACCATGTCTGATTTGTTGTCGAAGCTATTCTCCTGTTATCTCATCTAACCTTTGATTCCCTTACTAATCAAGAAGCTGCCTATCCTAGACGTGAATACATTCAATGGCTTAGCCTCCATCGTCCTCCATGGCAGTGAATTCCACAGATTCACCATCCTGAAGAAAGTCCTCCTCATCTTAGCCTAAAGAGTCATCCCTTCTGAAATAACTCCACAGAGGCCAGCATCCCATCACTAAATCATCCTATATTGCCATGAGGAAAGTCCTTGACCCTGATCTAGCTCCCTCAGAGCCAGCTCTCAGAGTGAACCGTACCTCTGGCACTCCTGGTTATACCTGTCAGATGAGGTTTCATGATTGGACCAGATTAATAGTCCCAATCAGGAAACTCATATTCTATGAGGCCCACCTGGCTGACCTCATTTCGCCTACAGGAAGAGCTGTGTCCACAGGTCCTAGTCTCTCCTACTGGTGGAAACATCTTTCCATGTCCACTCTATTAATTATTTTATAAGTTTCAATGCAATCCCCATCATGCTTCTAAACTCTATCAATTGTAGTCCCAGAGTTCTCAAATACTTTTCATGTGACAAGCTGTTACTTCTTGGGATCATTCTTATAAAACTCCTCTGGACCCCCTGCAACACCAGCACATCCTTCCTTTGATACAGTGCTGGCAACTGCTCATAATATTCCAAATGTAGTCTGACCACAGCCTTATACAGCCTCAGCAGTACATCTCTGCTGTTGTACTCTAGCCCTCTTGAAATGAATGCTAACATTGCATTGCCTTCCTAACTACCCACCAATTCTGCACATTATCCTTACGAGAACTCTGAATTAGGATGCCTAATTCCCTTTGAGCTTCAGATTTCCAAAGCTTTTCCCCATTTAGAAAATAGTCTATGCCTCTATTCTTCCCACCAAAGTGCATAACCTCTCGCTTCCCAAACCTCTTATCACATTGTATTCCACTTGCCACATCTCTGTCTAATCTCCTAGCCTATCCAAATCCTCCTGTAGCCTTCCCTCTTCCTCAACACTCTCTGTCCCTCCACCTATCTTTGTGTCATCTGGAAACAAAAAGTCCTCAGTTCCTACATTCAGTTATAGGTGAAGACCATATCCCAATTGTATTGTACAAGGTACAATTGGAGTGTCTGTATCAGTGGACAGAGCAACAGAATTAGTGTTTTTGAGTCCAATATGACTATTCTTCAAAATTTCGTACTCAAAACATTAACACTGTTTCTCTCTCCATAGATGCTGCCAGACCTGTTGTGTTTCTCCAGCATTTTCTCTTTTTATTTCAGATTTCTAGCATCCACAGTATTTTGCTTTTATACATTTGGACCAGAGATAGTCATTAATAAATTGCCAATGAATGAAATTAATTTTGTCTTGAGAATGATTTAACAGGAGTGCAAATTACAGATTCATCTATAATCATTACAAGTCCAGTTGAGGCAAAAGAGATGGAACAGTTTCCTAGTAAATTTTCATTACGCGTAAAAACCAGAGCAATGGCTAAACAAAAAGCTCATTCCCTGAGGTCACTGCGAGCAGATGAAAGCTGATTCACAACCCTATTTAAGAATGATTCAACAGAAGTGTCACCATTCATTGAAGATCAAGAAGCAGATCAGGAATTGAATAAGTTAGCATAGAGAGCTCAAACTGAAGCTGAGGCTGAAGTAGTTTCAACGTGCTATTGTATTAGAAACAGAATTTTAATGAAGAAGTGGAGATATCTACCTGCGGATGAAGAATGGATGGTTGTTCATCAAATAATTATACCACCCAGATATCATGAAGAAATATTGTGAGTGGCACATGAAATTCATATGGTGGAACACATTGAAATATGGAAAATATAGACATTGTTAAATAGGTATTATACACGGCCAAGACTTCGCAAAGATGTTGTGCAGTTCTGTAAAGTATGCTGTGCATGTCAGCCGGTAGAAACAGTCAAAATCTAATCAGAACAGCATCTTTGACACCTATTTGTTTTCAGTAATGGTCCATACAAAATAGTTAAACAAGTTAGTTAAGTGACTTCTTTGATAAATGCTCCTGATTGTAGGAAGAAAACTCAGTCGTGTCACATAAACATGCTGAAATGGTGTCAGCGCAGGGCACAGGATAAGGAAGAACATGTGTATCAAATGGAATAGTGGAAATTGATAATGAGAGTAATGTAGTAGGAGTGGTAGACAGTTCTCAAAATGAACCTGCTATAATTTGACTAACAAACACAAAAATACTGGGACAGTTAGACATTTTGTTCTCATATTTAGGAATCTTGTAAGCCCTGAGTAAATATGAGGTAATCTGTGGAGATATGCCTAGATGAATTACATTAGCTAGCTATACTGTGGACATAAGAGAGTCAGGAGAAATAAAACTCCATCTGTATTAGTTGAACCCAGAAGAAAAAACAAGCTAGCTGGAAACAACAATTCGATATATGCTGGAAAATCATCTGATTGAAACTAGTCAAAGCAACTGGAGTTCACTGGTAGTGTTAGTTCCTAAAGTGCATGGATCAACTGAACTCTGCACAGAATATAGAAAGCTAAAACGGTCAAACATACAGATTTGTGCACAATTAGAAAACTGTACTGATAGGGTTTTCAGCAAATCATTCCTTTCTAAAATTGAACTATTGAAGGGGTACTTGTAAGTGCCAATAACATCACCAAGACGGAATAAATATCTACTGTTGTTATACCGAGGCAGTTATGTCAATATCAAGTGATGCCATTTGTGTTGAAGGATCCTCAGCTGCATTCCAGAAGCTTAGGGATCAAGTCATAGCTGAGGTTTATAACTCTGTAGTTTACTTAGACAACATTGGGTTATGAAATAACATGTGGGAAGAGGTTGCGAGACAAACAGAAGTTCTGTTTAACCAATTGCAGGTGGCTGGCTTAGCCAAAAGTGAATTTGTTGAAGCAAGAATAACTTGCCTGGGACATATTATATGACTATTTGACGAGGGTTGCCAAGGGCAGCAAAAGTGAAAGCTCTAGTTGAATTCCTTCTTCCTAAAGCTAACTGAGCAATTATCAAATTTTGAGGAATGTGTGTGTTTTATTGGAGGTTTGTGCATAATTTCAGCACAATAACTGCTCCTTTAACAAATTTGTTAAAGAAATAAGCAAACCTCCTATGGTTGGCAGAATACCACACAGACTTGAAGAAGCTGAAGGCAATCCTAATGAGTGAACCAGTGTTGGCCATTCATAATTCTTCCAGCCCCTTCAGAATGGTGATTGATGCTATTGATCTGGAGATGAGTGCTGTCTTGAAGGATGAGGAGCTGAGAATAGAGTAGCCAGTGAGATGCTTCTCCAGGAAACTAAACCAGTATCAGAAGACATACTCCACCATAAGTAAGAAGACTTCGGGAGTTTTATTCGCTCTTTGGCAATTTGAAGTTCATGTGTGAAATGTTAAAAAGGAAATATTAATTTATACTGATCATAATCTACTAGCATTCTTTAAATTTTGAAACCCAAAGTACAAAACTATTTGAGTGGAGTATTTTATTGCATTTCATTTAAAGATTATTCACATTGCTGGAAAAGATAATGTAATTGCAGATGCATTGTCCTGAGTGTAAAATGATGGAATAAGTTAAAGTGTTAAGAAATGCTAACACTGTGTAAGGATGTATAAGGCTGGGCGGGAGCAGGTGGCCGGTGTTGGAGAGGAAGGATGAATGGATATAGGTCATGTGTTTTGTGTTATGCGTTACATATCTTGTGATGAAACACAATTTTGAAATGGGACTTCGTTTTATAAGAGTGGAAGCATGCGGATACTATATCTTTTTTATTTTTCTGTATTTTTGTTTGTGGACTGAAATAGAAGAAAGGTTTGTTTAAAAACCAGGGTGTTGAGAAAGGGTTTGCTGCACTTTAGGTTCTAGGGAGTAAATATCACCAACAATCTGTCCTGATGCATCCACATCAATGCTACAGTCAGGAAGGCATATCAATGCTTCTATTTCCTCAGGAGGCTAAGGTAATTTGACATGTCCACAATGACTCTTCTCATTTTTCATAGATGCACCATAGAAAGTATCCCTTCTGGATGTATCACAGCTTGGTATGGCAACTGGTCTGCCCAAGACCGCAAGAAATTACAGTGAGTTTTGAATGCAGCCCAGTCCATCACAAAAAACAGCCTTCCTTCCATTGACTTTATGTATACTTCCCACTGCCTCAGGAATGCAGCCAACATAATCAAAACCCCCACCCACCCCGGTTATACTCTTTTCCATCCTATTCCATTGGGCAGAAGATACAAAAGTTTGAAAACACGTGTCAACAGATTCAAGAACAGCTTCCTCCCTGCTGTTATCAGGCTTATGAATGGACCGCTCATATATTAGGTTATATATATTATACATTGATGTTCCTCTGCACCTTCTGTGTAGCTGTAACACTATAGTCTGCATTCAGTTCTATTACCCTGATGTACTTATGTAAGGTGTTATTTGTCTGGATAGCATGCAAAACACTACTTTTCACTGTCTTTTGGTACATGTGACAATAATAAATGAAATGAAATCAAATCAAATCAAATGAAACTTCTTAAGAGCATGTTTATGACATTTATTGTAAGGGCTGTTTACACTGCTGCTTGTTCGAGCAGTGGAGGAAGATTGCTGTAGATGGCTGACACCAGGGATGTGTATAATGTGAGATTTGGCCAGCAAAAAGTAGCTAATTGGTCTGTAGAATGGTGCAATTACAAAGTTATCAGTGACAAAGGCCTTCTGCCTGCCAACAAAGACATGACATACTCCTTGGCAGATGAACAGCTTGTGGGTATAAACAATCTGGCCCAGCAGATTTCAGATCTTCAAAAGTGGAAGTGTTGTCTCTCTTTTTCTTCTTGTCTACTGTAAAATAATTAATGAATGTCTGGAGAAAGTCAGTTTATTTTCCCTCACCAGTGCTGCAAACTATGTCTTTTAACAAATGATGAAGCGATTTTACGATTTGTGAACCACTTGCTCTGACACTTCTGTAAGAAAGTGAAAAGTACCTAGAGATGAGAAATGGCTGAATAGCCGATGAAATGCAAATTAAGGCCACATGGATGACATTACTAAATCACTGGTGGTATGACTATTGCAATCACTGCTAGTAGAACTTCAAATTAAACAATTATTACTACAGCCCTGAAGAAAAAAATGATAACTTACTCTGTTCCCTCTGCAGGCAGCGTCAACTACTTTGTATGGTTCTAATCCAATCTGACATGGCAAGGTTCTATGTTGATTCAGTCTGAAAGATATTCCCCTAACCTCCGTGTTCCCTTTGGTATTATTGCTCTGTGGCCCCATGACCTTTCAGCCTCCCAAAGATTATTGTAACTATTAAGGACCTCTCTTTACTGCTAAATACATAACGTTGGAAATTCCCAAGCCCTGATGCCTCTAAATCATCCCCATGTAGAGGCTGGAGTTACTGTGACCTGTATGAACATCCCTTTCAGAGGTCACAGTCCTCTCCTTTGCTACAAGGTCTCATCCTTCAATCTCAATTTCCCCCTATCACCGTTACCATTCCCTCAGTGACCCAGGACAATGAAGCCCATCCCTAGATTTGAGTTAGTTAGTTTCTCATGGACTACTCCATGATAAGCCTCTTGATCATTATTGAGCAAGCTCTCAGGACTGACTGTGGTCCATCTGCCAGACTGATTGGCAAGAGACCAGGGCAGCATTAATTTAAAGAGTTGAATGATTGAGGTGCTCTGTGAGTTGTTCTGAGAGTAGGCACAGTGATGTGGTGAGGCCGATGATGTGTGATGCTGAATTGTTTAGACAAAGCGTCACGGACCATCATGGCCATCGAACATGTTGAGCTGTTATTGAGAAAAATAATTTCTGTAATAGCTAGGACAAGCATCCGGTGAGCTGGAGCCACCAACTACCCACTTTGATTTGCTGGATGAAGGAGAGGAAAATTGTAAGTTGCATATAAATGAGGTGGGCGGGACTAAAAATGAGATGAAACACATGGAAGTAACGTGGTTGCTGCTTGATGGTGAGATTCTGAAGTCTCCATTTAAGACTCAAGGAGAAAATCACAGAAAGCTTTCTCAATGTTGATATTCTGATTTTTTTCATTTTCCTTGAAGTTTTCCACGTTACTTTCTATTGCTCATGCCATGCCAGGCAGTGGAAAATTAAGCCTCCAGTCTATATTTACCTAGATAGCTGAATTGTTGGAATTTTCAGCTTTGCCTATTTAACTGTTTCTTGTTGATTTGAGAAATGTGAAGAGGGTTTTTAGTGCACACTGGAGTTCTAAGTTTCTGAGGCTGATTATCATTTCTGAAAACACTTCAACATGTCACAAAACATGTGCCTTTTTCCTCAGAAAACTCCCTGGTTTATTGATGAGAACTAAGCTCAAGGAAAAAAAATGTAATAACTCTACAGCTTTGAAGAGCTTTGTGAGGAAAGTTGTGTCCTTTGAGTAGAATTAGCATGCTTCACGAGTGATAAAAAATTGTGGACATAAATTATATTTTCTTCAGTGCAAAGCAGGTTGGAAAATAATGAAATAGCACAGTATGAAAAACAATGTATTTTGCATCCTGCATGGGTCAAGAGTTACAGGATGTGAACTTGTGCTTACAATACAACATGCAGTCAGCTTCTCCATGGAGTTACATAGTTAGGATGAATCATTCTATACAACCAAACTTTATTGTTTGGTTTGGGATTTGCATCAGCAGAAACCTGGGAACGGATCATCTGTTCTATCACATGACATGAGGCCAAATAATATGACTTTCCAACAAGGAAAATATTATCAAAATATGAAAAATAATCCTAACATTATAACTGAAAAATAGTAGCATTTTTACAAATAGCACCCATTGCATTTTACTGTGATTCCTACAGAGAGTAGTTGGACCAGTGTTTTCTTCATCCACAAATGACAAATTATGATGGGTTGGGTTACATCAGATTTTCCTCTCTTGGCACTGAGCAAACTTGCAGTTAAGCACCAAAATGGGAAAGAGGGCGGGAAGCAATACAGACTGCAATTTTGAAGGCTTCAGGCCATTCTCATTGCCCGCCATTTTCCCCCGGTTGGCAAACATAGTAGATCAACTTCAAGCGATGTCAGCTTCACAGTTTAAATTCCAGCTGGAATTTCAACTGCCTCTTGGTATTTTCACCCTTCTCATGGAATTCTCCTAAGGGTTCCTGAAGGTTGTGAGAACACTATCTGTTAAATCAGTTCATGAATCTTGGAAGTTACCTACTGTGGAGTTAGGAATCCTTTGACAGAAAAGTTTAAAATAGCTTGCCAATGCCCCTTTATAGACCCAATCCCCCCTTGTTTTCCCCATGCACCCTTCATACCCCCTAATATCCCACATGCCAGCTCCATGTCCCACATATCACCTTCCAACTTCTCGTCTCCCCAGCCTCCAAGTCCCTTCTATAACCCTCCCATTACCACTATGGTTTTCCAACATCCCCAAGTATCCTCCATATCCACTTTTCAAGAATCCAGTATTAATCAATATGCCAATGCAGAGCCAATGAACCATGTAATAACATTGAAAAGTCTTTGGAATGCCCCTAAGACTGACAAAATAAGCAATCATGTTTCGCAAATCTCACTATAAGGCCATCTGGCAACTAAGTCAGCAGCAACAGGTGGAACTGATGGCCAGATGTATGCTTTTCCAGATGGTCTCACTATGAATGCTTGTCTGAGATCCAAAAATGAATAATGAACTCAGTTCAACAGAGGAACATTTATGCAATTGCAAAGGGGAGAACCTACTTTTATTAACACGTTTATAAGGATGCTAATTTCCTGTTGTCTGCCTATGTCTGGGGCAAATGTCAGGAACCATGCGGGCAGCCCTTGAGTGACAGTTCTTATCTGGGTGCACAACTGGTTTTAAATATAATGCGAGTGCAAGGAATGCCAGTCGATTCTGGGATATCCCCAAAGTGGGTTGTTGTCCCAGAAACAGCATTTGGTAAAATGGGGCCGAAATTGGACGTGAGAAACACCACAGAGCTGGGGAGAGTTTGGAAAAATACAGCAAGAGGATTTGCCAAACCTTGCGGCTACAAATCCTTCATAACACATGACTCAATTTTGACTTAGCTAAAAATACTTAAAATTCACCTCTGCTGGAACTGTACTAAAACTTATTTTCTTAACAGGCAAAACGCTCTGCTCCTTCATTCCAGGAGGAATGATAAATCAGAATATTAAAGTTCACATAAATTGGAAGCTATCATAATGTGAACACGCCAAACTTTCCAATTGTGTTGGCAATCACAATTTTGCTTTGTATCGAACCATGGAATTCCATTGTAAGTTAACATTTTGTGCTATCTTAGCTTAATTATGTTTTCCATCATATGTGCCCTTTGTCACTGTGATTCATGCCTTCACAGTTAATTTCCACAAGTATATCCAACGTTTACTATCTAACTGATATAGGCGTAGATCAGAAACCTACTGTATTTAGTTCATCAACATCAGTCGACAGTATAGTTCGGGAAAATTAGTCTAGAATTTGGGGCTGGCATTATTAATAGTTGATTAATTTATGTGGATCTATCTTTTATTTGCTACTCTAATCAGTCAGCAATATGTTTTTGACACTATTCCAGTTATATCATTAATGCTTCAATTAAAGTAATGGACCAAAAACTGTTAGATAAATACATTAAGCATTTGTGCAGTATTTACATCACACAAGGTTCTGGGTTTCCCTTTCATGTATAAACAGATACTGGAGTAAGAAATTTTGTGCAATTAACCAAATAACAAAACAAAATATATTATTAAATAAGAAGATGATACATTCAAATATTCTTAGGGGTTTCCTCTAATAGTTAGTATTTAGCATTACTCAAATGAAAGGTATATCGGGGCGGGAAATTGCACATTTCCCCTCTTTGTGTTTGATGCTTTCAGTAAGAGCTCCCAGATCCAGTGAATATTTAGCTATGCACAGCTTAAAAATTTCTTCTGGAACAAAACAGAAAACAAATCAACGGTAACTAAAAACAACCAGAGCTTTAGAATTCCTCTGTATGTAACAAGAGTGAGTTAAAAGTCTGTTGTTTTTAAGTGCTAGAGTGGAATGATTGACTCTCGGCTTTTTCAAATGTATTCATGAGAATGTATAGTTGCAGTTCAGCCAAATTGCAAGATAAATACAGATGAGGGAGGCCTGTCTTATCTCATCTTAGCTCATCCAGTATGGCAAAAATATCATTTTAATTATTTGTTTAGATTTTGATTAATTTAATGTTTTGCATCTACTACTTTGGCTGAAGCCTGCTCCAAAGACAATTCCTATTTGGATGAAGAAGTTTTGCTGACAATTACATTGCTGTTGCTGAGGCATGTTTTTGTTATTTGTTACCAGTTGTGGACATTGTTGACAAGGTCGACATGTGTTTCTCATTCCTAGAGGGCAGCTAAGTGTCAATCATATTGGTATGTGGTTAGAAATAGCCAAACCCGGTTAAGGATGGCCAGTTTCCTTGCCTAAAGGACTTTAGGGAACCAACTTTATTAATACAACAGTTTCAAGACCACACCTTCTGATTTTTTTTTCTTTCACTTTATAAACTTTTTAAACTGTTTTAGTCAAATTTTGACTCAAGTTCTCTGGATTCTTACTCCAGGCATCTGAAATACTAATCTAGCAATTTAACCAGCGTAGCATCAAGCCCTAAATTATCTTAAACTAATGTGAACACTACAATAACTTCATTGCTGATGTATGTCTGCAGGTTTCCCTGACTCAGCGCTGTCTATATACAGTCTCACATGCTTTTATCTTCTTCAACGACTGTGAAAACACCAGCAAAGAGATATCAACTTAGGAGGAAGTAGCTAGGAAGTCTGTGGCTATCACTAGGTGAAGCATTGAGATACAGTGAGAATGAAAATCAGGGTGAGTAGGGATTGTGGAACCTAATCTCAGAGGCCAAATCTTCAAAACAGCTTCAGGAGGATCTATTTCATGTGCAGATGAGAAAAATGATATTGGTATGCTTCAGACAATGTCCAGGTTGAAGGATCTCCTAAACTTTTTCTACATTACATTCCATGAGAATTCCTGTAACATGGAAAATAACTAGAAATTTTCACGGTGGCATTAAAATGCCATAAACTACTCCTAAAGACATTGAAACACAATTAGAGAATGCTGGAGAAACTCAGCAGGTCTGGTAGAATCTGTGGAGAGAGAAACAATAGTTAACGCCAGTCCAGTATGGCTTTTATTCTTTCTGCCCAACACTGATAGGCAGCAAAAATATGGGAGCGTATGTCACCGTCTTTCTGGAGAGTGATATTATTGTGTTGCTGCCTTAAGGTTCCCCCCAATGACTGTTGTGAGGAAGCTTTAAATGTGAGTCTGGAACCTCTGGTGCTGCAGGAGTAAAGCTTCTGGAAGCTGTGGCTTCTGGGGCCTGTTTTCTTAACCTGGCCGGCTGGATATTACAGGATGCCATGGTCTCTACATCCTTCAGCTTAAAACATTATGGGAAACCTGTACAGCTAGTTCTGCTTTAAGGTGTATTTTGTTAACGCAAGTTGGCTGTAACATGATTGATGAATAGTGGACGCTGTTTGCATAGTGCAAACTTTCTGCTGTACAGGTATAGAGATTTTCGATAACAATTGCCTCGCAACATGATTTGCTATAGCACAAGATTACATAGGAGCACAACTACCTTGCTATAGGAGAACTACCGGTACATGATTCTAACATATCTCCCACAGCAATTTAATGCTGGGAATAGTGTTAAGGCAACACTCCACCACTACCTTGGTAGGAAGTTTAGAACATAGAGCTGCTGGTCAAGGGGATAGCCAGAAACTCTACAGCCCTAGCGGCCTCACTGGGAGTGGCCAGCGGATAGATTTGAAGAGAGAGATGACCTGGGAAAAGGGGGTCCTCAGCTGGGCTCAGAAGGCCTGTGGAGCAGAATTTACCTCCTTGCTCAACACCTGTCCTTACTGCTGAACTACCTACACGGTGTGCCTCCTTATAAGATACTAATGGGGACAGGATGAAGGCCTTAGGTAACCTGTAATTGGCCACTTTGAGGCTTCAGTAAGCACAAATGTGAGTGGGTGACTGAAAGCTTTGTCATCCCCACAACATTTCAGGCAGGTCAGTGGCGGGAGGAAGGACAACCTGCTGGATTTTCTGTGCCATTTCACCTTTAAATCCTCCAGTTATGGAATTTGTAATTCAACCTAGGAAGTCATCTTTCAGGAGAGACAGTGGCAAAGTGGTGTAATAGTAGCAGGATTATAAACTTCCCTCTTATGAAAAAAATTGGCAGATGTTTTTGGCTATGAGCGACTTGTAAGTGTGCCAGGGTAAAACAGGCATCTGTGAAGAGACTTTTAAAAAATTAAACCTTGTTAAAACAACCATCTGTGCTTTTGGTTTGCAGTGTCATTTCTCTGACTGCTTACTGCTACTCCCTACATTCTCTTCACATTGTGGAGTGAGAGGGCCTTTAATCTCTTTATGCTCGCTGCGTTTAGCTTTCAGAAACAAACTTTGCTTCAATGTAATAAACACAAGCTACAATGATTCTATAGCCTCTCAATAGGCAACGTAACAGACCTCTTTCAGACTTGTCCATGCATCTAAAAGGGGATTGCATCTCTTGCAGCTACACAGCCCCTGTGTTTATGAAAATCTTATGAGAAACAAAAGCCATGAATGCACAGCTGGCAGTGAGCTACAATCAATCATCTGGATATATGGCTTTGAGTCACCAGGGTTGCTTCCAGCATACTGGCATTGAATGCAGGATCAGCTGATTGGCATTTCACACCAAGTGGACATTCATGGAATGAAAATTGTTCCTATTCATAAAACTCATCTGGGGCTTTAAATATTGTATGGATTCCTTCAATTGCTGCTTCAATGTGTGGAAATACTGCCAGTGCATGAACTATAGTTCTCTTTGTTTGCTTCAAATGAGTAGGATAAAAATTCTGCAGCTCCACTGAACAGAGCCTGTTCAGACCACTGTCCTTCTTGATACAGTGATACACAGCTGCTAATGTGGCAAAGGTCACATGCTAATGCCTCAAAGAATCTGGATGCATAGCATTTAAGCCAGCAGTTAGCCTGACAAGTACAAACAATACTTTCCTCCTGGTGGAAGTGTGCTGCAGATCTTCAGCTCGCTGTTGACTTATTTGAGCAGAAAGATCATCTTTCAGTTTGCAGATATCAATTTGCAAGGGAGATAACACCAACCAGCAGTGGCAGCATAATACGTGGCCCTGGCATTCAGGTATCCCAAATCAACAATTGAAATTGTAGGTCACACCTTCATTTATATGGCAGCATTAATTACTGATTTGTCAGAGAACTTTGCAGCCATTAATGGAATATATATTTTTAAAACAATTTTGTACAGCCAGGAAGCGCGTTTATCATTGATCTGAAATCATGGGCAGAGCTAGTGGGAGGTGCAGCCAACAATATATCAGTGAGGCCAAATTACCAATATCAGGGTGGTTCTGCTGGAGTAACCTCAGCTTTGGGCCCAAATCTGGCACAGGCCGATTCTTATCTCATTGTATTTTTATGAAACAACACCACTTCCATCTGTTGTCTGGCACCGTGAGATGCTCAAATCTTTTCCTTGGGTTTGTCTGATAAATGTTATAGGAAAGATGCTATTAAACATGAAAGGGTTCAGAAAAGATTTACAAGGACGTTGCTAAGGCTGGAGGGGTTGAGCTGTAGGGAGAAGTTGAATAAGCTGAGGCTTTTTGCTCTGGCTCAGCAGACACTGAGGGGTGAACTTATAGACACTTATAAATCATGATGGGCATGGATAGGGTGAATAGCAAATACAAAGATAAGGGAGTCCAAAATTAGAGGGCACAAGTTTAATATGAGAGGGGAAAGATTTAAAAGGGACCTAAAGGGCAACCTTTTCACTCAGAGGGTGGGTAAGTATATGGAATGAGCTGCCAGAGGAAGTGGTGGAGGCTGGTGCAATTACAACATTTAAAAGGCATCTGGATGGGTATGTGAATAGGAAGGGTTTAAGAGGGATATGGGCTAAATGCTGGCAAATGGGGCTAGATTAGTTTAGGATATCTGGTCAGCACGGATGAGTTGGACTGAAGGGTCTATTTCCATGCTGTACATCTCTATGACTCTATGACTAAGTACGACTTTTGTGGGACTTCTGCTGCTAAGAACGCATTACCCTCTTGATAAGGTACCACATCAAAGCTTACTGTACATGATAAGGGTGCATTGTGTGCTGGGCAACATATCAGTTTGGATAAATAAGTGATTGGCTAACAGGAAACAAAAAGTAGGGAAAAATGGGTCTTTTGAACGGTAGCAAACTGAAATGAGTGCAGCGTGTCAGGCATCAGTGCTTAGGTCTCAACTATTTACATTTTATATTAATGATATCAATAAGGGGACCAAATGTATGGTAGATAAACTTGCTGATGTCCCCATCATTCATGAATTACATTAGGATAGTTTGCAAGGAAAAACAAGGAATTAGGAAGGCAAATGGAATGTTGGCATTTATGGCAAGGGGAACGAAATATAAAGGTAAAGAAATTTTACTGTAGCTGTTGAGAGCATTGGCGAGACCACACTCGGAGTGTTGTGTACAATTAAGAACATAAGAACATAAGAACCAGGAGCAGGAATAGGCCATCTGGTCCTTAGACCCCGCTCTGCCATTCAATAAGATCATCGTTGATATTTTCATGGAATCAGCTCTACTTACTTCCCCCCTCCTCACCTTAACCTTAATCCCTATACTGTTCAAAAACCAATCTATTTTTACTTTAAAAACTTTCAACGAGGAAGCCTCAACTACCTCACTGGGCAGGGAATTCCACAGATTCACAGTCCTTTGGGTGAAGAAGTTCGTTCTCAATTCAGCACTAAATCTCCTCTCCCTAAGTTTGAGGCTATGCCCCCTTGTTCTAGTTTCACCTGCCAGTGGAAACATCCTACCTGCTTCTGTCTTACCTATTCCCTTTATAATTTTATATATTTCCATAAGATTCCCACACTTGCCCCCCCCCACCGCACCCCCCACCGCCCCCACTCTTTTAAATTCCAATGAATATAATCCCAGTCTACTCAGGCTCTCCTCATAAGCCAAGGGCGGCACGGTGCCTCAGTGGTTAGCACTGGTGTCTTACAGCACAAGGGACCTGGGTTCAATTCCACCCTTGGGCAACTGTCTGTGTGGAGTTTGCATATTCTCCCTGTGTCTGTGTGGGTTTCCCCCAGGTGCTCTAGTTTCCTCCCACAGTCCAAAGATGTGTAGGCTGGGTGGATTGGCCATGCTAAATTGCCCATAGTGTTCAGGGATGAATAGAGTTATAGAGAAATGGGTCTGGGTGGGATGCTCTGAGGGTCAGCATGGACTTGTTGGGCTGAAGGGCTTTTTTCCACATTGTAGGGATTCTCTGAAAAAAGCCAAGCCTCTCCACTCTGGAATCAACCTAGTGAATCTCCTCTGTACCCCCTCCAATGCCAGTACATCCTTTCTCAAGTAAGGAGACCAAAGCTACACACAGTACTCCAAGTGTGGCCTCACCAACATCCTATATAGCTCCCTGTTTTTAAACTCTATCCCTCTAGCAATGAAGGACAATATCACATTTGCCTTCTTAATTACCTGCAAAACCAACTTTTTGTGATTCGTGCATGAGGACATTCTTCTCATTTGATGCAAGGTATAATTGTGTTTGAAGCAGCTTAGAGAAGTTTCAATCGACTCCATCCTGTGACGATAGGCTCATCTTCTGAAGAAGGTTGAACTGGTTAGGCCCCTTTCCATCAGAGCTTTAGAAGAATGAGATGGTCACTTTTGATGGTCTGCATTGCTGTTAATGGGTTTTGCATGTAAATGAATCAACTGGAAAACATTTACTGATGATGGTTAACAGATGAAAAATAGCACAGGTGATGGGGAAAAGACTAGTTGTGTGCAAAAACACTTCTGGATATTAAAAAAATGAGAAAATAAAAAACACGTAAGAGCCGGAGTGGATTTGACAGAGTGGATACCTAGGGGATGTTTGTTGCCATGGAGGACATGAGAACAAGTAGACACATGTTAAGAATAGGTGTTATGACTGAGATGAGGAAAATATTTGTTTCTGATAAAATGTGGAATTCTCTTCCCCAGAAATCAATGGAAGCTGGATCATTGAATTTATTCAAGACAGATTTTTGATTGACCCGAGACAAGTGCCTAGCCTGATTTATGCCCCTAATTCCTATGTCCCAATGTATTATGACTCCTGGTGTCATCGAGGCAGCAGTGGAGCTAGTGATTCCTAGTTGCAGTTGGGATAGGCCCGGAATGGGGACTTCTGGTTATCGGTGAGGCACGGCAGCAGCGGAGCTAGAGACTCCTGGTTGCGGAGCGAGTGTGGGTTCAGCAGCATCAGCGAGGTGGGCCCACCAGTGAAGAGATGGCACCTGAAGTGTGATGACTCCTACACTGGTTGGTCTGTCGCAGGCGGCAGCAAGGTCTCTCTTTCAGTTAGGTGCTGGTGTGGACTGGGCTAGAAAGACTGTTATTCTTAACATTTTATTTCTTTCTTTGTATAATTTATTCCTATACTCTGTATTGCTGGACTTCTCATTTCTTTACTTTTCTATGTTTTATCCATCAGAATTTGTTCTTTAGAGTATGCACCTAGGTACCTTTGCACTAAGGTGATGCTGCAATGTGGCAACTTGTAATCTTTTCACTGTATTCATTTGAGTACATGTGACAACAAAACTAATTCAATTGACTCATTGACTGGTTGGAATCCAGGAGTAGCACTTCCAGTTACTAAACATGTTCATCATTCTTACCTCACTGTGCTCTGCTCTGCATTGGCTTCTACTTTAATAAATGGGTTCCAAGATGACAGGAGTTGCTTGTCTGTGGCTGAGTTAGAGGGAGTCAAGTTAACATGGTTGAATGAGCAGCATTGGCAACCTCGGTGAAAAATGGAAACATTATCAAGCAGCCATCAAAATGCTAACTTTCGGGTTTGTCACTTACTCGTTGCCTAAATGTCCCCTCAGTTGAAGCCACAAACCCAGTACACACATTGAGTGCTATGTCCAATTTTCGTCTCTAAGGAATAAGAGAGGCACTGACTTGCTGGAAGCCTAAATGTGGGGTTTTGAGTAATGAAGAAAGACATGGAAAGACTTAACCTTTTCAGCCTCAATGTAAATCATATGAAGGATAATCCTACAGAGCTTTATAAGCATATGGAATCATAGAATAACAGAGAACAGCAGGAAATGATTTAAAATATCATACCTATGCCAAAGTTTTGCTGGAGCTACCCAATTAATCCCATTCCTTGCTTTATTCCCCTACCCTATGAATTGTTTCCAAGTTGTAATAGGTCAAACAAGATCATTACTTTAAACAAAGTAAGTTAAGCTGAAGCTAGCAAAAGATAGCCTTCAGGCTTTATTCTTCACAGAGTGTGATCAACTTTTATAATGGACCTCCAGTCAGAGAGATGGAGGTTGAAACTGTGAATAACTTCAGAAACAAATGAGGGGATGAGAAAACTGGAGGTTATTGGTTTGCCTCATCTGTAAGTCCCTATGACCTAGCTATATTTCTAGGTTTCGGAAATAGTTCCCCAGCAACTTAGGAACACTTAGTTCTTTCCTTCATCATTTCAGTAATTAATTCTGCACCAGAAAGAGAGATCTGAATTCTGTTGTGGGTTATTATACTTTGGAGAACAGAAGTCACAAGATGTAGCAAACATTCAGCAGAATGTTCAGCAGTTATTCAGGCCAAATGTCAACCTGGTTACATTTCTAGTGATGTAAGCTGCTTTGTGTCTTGCTACTGCCAAGCCAGGGGAAAAGTTGTAGAGTCAAGAGCCAGAATCTAACCTATAAATTCTATAAACAGTAAATAAAAGAAGAACATTAGTTTATTTGAAATTCAGTGAATAAAAACATACATTAAGCTCATTAATCTTCTAGAACTTTGCAATTTGCAGCCTCACATTTCAACTCATTTACCACTGGTTCCCTTTTTTTCATTCACACATGAGAGATATGGGAGTCCCTGGCCGCCCAACATGTATTGCCGGTTCCTAGATGCCTCTGAACTGAGTGGTTTGCTAGGCCATTTTCAGAGGGCCGTTGAGAGTCAACCACATTGGTGTGGGTGTGAAGTCACATGTAGGCCAGACCAGGTAAGGTTGGTAGTTTCCTTCCCTGAAGGACATTAGTGAATCAGACGGGTTTTTCTGACAATCAGCAATGGATTTTTGGTCATCACTGGACCTTCAATTCCAGATTATCGCTGGTGGTTTGAGGATTGATATTTGGACCAGGGTTGGGGTTGTGGGGATTGGGGAAGGGGATGGGTGGAGGGTGTGGGGGTGATGTTTGTGGAGGAGCTGGGTCCTGATTCTGGAGGGAGTGATTCCTGACATAAGTGCAGGAGTGTTTACTGAACCCAGACACATTAGCCAGGATAACAAGCATGGGGCTGGATGAACACAGCAGGTCAAGCAGCATCATAGGAGCAGGAAAACTTGACGTTTCGGGCCTAAACCCTTCATCAGAAATGGGGGAGGGGAAGAGGGTTCTGAAATAAATAGGGAGAGAGGGGGAGGCGGATAGAGGATGGATAGAGG
>JAHRHZ010000014.1:49130366-49172608 GCA_024137785.1 Ginglymostoma cirratum
CAGAGATAAAAGGTACTGCAGATGCTGGAGAATTCGAGATAACAAGCATGGGGCTGGATGAATACAGCAGGTCAAGCAGCATCATAGGAGCAGGAAAACTTGACGTTTCGGGCCTAAACCCTTCATCAGAAATGGGGGAGGGGACGAGGGTTGGATTCTCCAGCATCTGCAGTACCTTTTATCTCTGATACAATTTTAACCCCACTGCGAAGCCTCTTCTAAGGATGCCTACCCTGAAGAAGTTACCCTCCTCCCTCCGGACAAACCTCAGGGAATCTCTCTCCCACTGCCCTCTATCCATCCTCTATCCCCCTCCACATTAGCCAGGACTTATTTCGCAGGGTTCCAGCCCTGCATGAGGTTTGGGCGGAGGGGTGGGGGCACAGAGTGTTGATCCATGAGGGGCCCCAGTTGCAGGAAGAGGAGGTGCTTGATCCTGAACTTCAGGAGCCTGATTTCAGGCCTCCTCAGGTGGCAATTGGCTGCTCTGTGGGGCTGTCTTCACCTTACTAAAGCTGAACAAAATTTCCCAAGACCTAGCAAACCTAACTAGCAACAGTTAAATCTCTGAAGCATGTTAGAATTGAGGCTAACTGCATTTAAGAAGTCTTTTGGGAGTAGCTTGGTTGCCCACCCTTTTACCACCTTTGTAAAATCTGACAGTTAACATTTCAGAGTCTGCTTCCAATGCTATGAACTTTGCACCCATTCAAGCAATCCTGTCTATTCAACCATGTTAACATTAGTTCCTCTGAGTCAGCTGTGGACAAGCAACTCCTGTCATCTTGAAGCCCACTTACTTAAACAAAAGACAAGGCTAAACAGTACACAGTGATGAAGTTTGATGATGTTGGAATGTCAAACATGTCTAGTAACTACCCATTTAACAGAGACCTAAATAAAAATTGGATGTCTGAATTTGGAAAGTTTGTGTTGCAACAGATATCATGCTCGCCATAAGGCAAACTTTCCCCAGTGAGCAATATGCATTTTGGCTTGCTTGTAAACTCTCCAGTATAGCAACACTGTTTCTTTGAGAACTTGGTAAAAGCAGCCCTATTAAGATCTATGATTTGCACAGGAAATTAGATAGAAAAATGGTATGTAGTGGACAAAATGGCTGGTTGTAGACTCTAATTGATGCATTTGGGACGGTAAACTCTAAACACGCACAAATAATTCCTGGCTGGCCAAAGGGAAAATCATGTGCTGTGTCCAAATACAACATGGATTTCACATTTGCTCTGGTTACAAACTGACTTTGGACATTCAAATAAGACAGGGAAAAGGATGGAATCATTGCAAAATTATGGTTGTTAAAATATTGTTTTACTAATTAATTGCAATATTGATTTTCAGTGTTGATCTCATTTTATTGGTAATTATATTCAAGTCCTAAAAATATATTTTAATCAAATGGGCATGTTGCAAAAAGAGCTTAATTTAAAAAATAGATAAATTGGACTCTTGTTGTTACATCTCAGTATTATAGAGGTTTTAAAACTTTTCTCTTTAATATTTATTATTGATTATACTATATTTAATTCAGTAACATATTCAATTTATTTTTATACAAACAAATAGAAAATATGCAAATGACCAGCAGGGGACACTCTTGGATCATAATCAGCACATTACCACTGCGCAAGTACAGAATTTGAACAGGGTCCTGACTGTGCAGATTTCTAAGTATCTCAAATACGTTTTAAGTCAAGAATTTATTACATAAAGTTTTCTTATTAAATATGCATCTGAAGGAATCATGCATTTTTATAATGGATATTTTACAAAGTGCAATGTAATATACGTGTAAAGACTCTTAACTTTGGGAGCTCAGTGAGTGGCAAGGGGAAAGTTTGGTAATGTTGAGACAAAGGTTTGGTATTTATAGAGTTGTTGAGAATATCTGGATGATGTGAAGGGGAGCCCTATCTTGGTACTTCTGGTCCCATCAGTAAATGTTCTTGCACTGCAAGCCTTTCTTTGACAAGTCCTACCACATTTCTTCATATTCCTGTGCTAAATTGCCTTGACGCATATTGATCAATGTGGGAAATCGAATATCAGAACCTTGATAAAAGTCTTCTGCTACCAGATAAAGTTTTAAAATTTGTTCACAGGAGATAGCATCATTGTCTGAACTAACATTTATTGCCCATTCCCAGTTAAGAGTCAACCACGTCTCTGTACATCGAGATTCACATGTTGATCAAATCAGGTAAGGGCATCAAATTTCCTTCCATTAGTCACCTAGATAGATTTTTACTGCAATCATTTGACCAGCTCTCTAGTCTAGGGAATTAAAATTTTATCATCTTCCACAGTGGGATGTGAACCCACATCACCAGAACATTGCACTGGGGTTTTAGACTACTAGGCAGTGACATTATCATTACTCCACTAACTCTTGAACCTGTAATGAAAGCTCCTCTTTAAGGAGCTATTGAAGAAATGGCTGCATTAACTGATTTTCCAACTGCTAATTGGCAAGCTGCCTTCTGGGTCTGTTTCTCAGAATGGGTGCACGCCTGGCAGTTTATAAATATTTCCAACCATCCAAAGGGCTTTGGGGAAAGGGTACTGGAGGGTCTTTGTTTATTCATGGAATGAAGATGTTGCTGGCTGGGCGAGTATTTATTTCCCATTCCTAATTGTCCAGAATGCAGTTGAGAGTCAGCCACATTGCTGTGGATTTGGAGTCACATGTAGGCCAGACCATGTAAGGATGGCTGTTTTAATTCCCTCAAGGACGTGAGTGAACCTGATATTTTTAAAATGAAAATAAATGGTGGCTACATGCTCATCATTAGGCTAGTTTTTGTTTAATTCTAATTAACCTATGTAGAAATCCATGTCATGAATTGTTCACTCTGTATGAAGAAAATATGTCTCTTATTTGTTTGAATCCAGTCCTCGTTCTACGGATGTACGTTTTAGTTTGGAGAATTGCATATATCTTCTTTTGTTAATACTATTCATTATCAGTAAGATATGACACACATCACTGAAATGAAATGGTTCAAATTAACACTTTCGAGTTTGGAATAGGACATGCACATTCGCTAACTGTCCGATAAACACATTTGTAACTGCTTTCACTTGTTCATTTGGAAAGCAAGCATTTAACTGTTTTGGGGACTCCTGCAAATTTTTTCCATCTTGCAAAAACATTTTGGAAAACATGATTTCAAAGTTTTTATTTTTTTAATAGAAAACTTCTTATCTTCTTTCTACTACTATGTAATTTTTATGACACTGAATGTCAAATTCCTGTTTTTGCTGAGGATAGATTTACACAGCCAATGTTGACGTTGGTGTTTTGTCTCGGAGAACATAAATAAACAGAACTTGATCCTGTTTTCACCCAACGGCTGTATGCACACATTTCTTGGCAATTGCTGAACCAAAATCAGATGCAGGAATCCAGGTGAACCCCGTGCAGTGGTCAAGAAAAGCATGTGTCCCAGGCATTGCCCCACATGCGATCAGCTAACAGCACAGGTTGGAAATTCAGCTTGGAATTTTTGTTTATGTCAGATGAGCACCTCTCTACTTACTAATGGAGTCATAGAGGTGTACAGCACAGAAACAGACCCTTCAGTCGAACTCATCCATGCTAACCAGATATCCTAAATTAATCTAATCCCATTTGCCAGCGTTTGGTCCATATCCCTCTAAACTCTTCCTATTCATTTACCCATTCAGATGCCTTTTAAATGTTATAATTGTACCTGCCTCCAGCACCTCCTCTGGCAGCTTGTTCCATACATGCATCACCCTCCAGTGAAACACATCTGTGGATGCTGCCAGGCCTGCTGAGTTTCTCCGGCAATTACTGTTTTTGTTTCAGATTTCCAGCATCTGGAGATTTGTTTTTGTATTGTTAATGAATAAGGCCTATTTGGAATACTGAAATGTTCTATTATTTATCAATGCAGTTATTGGTTATCAACGGGCAAAGTATGTTCTTGCTTCTCCCACAAAAATCTTTGTAACTGACACCTACCTCTTCGGTGTGATTTCCTGGGAACATCTCCCAATCGTTGTATTCACATTCATTATTGTTTGATGTTCCGTCTCAGCAAAAAGGAATAAAGAAGGGATGACTCTTTCTTCTCCACCCAACTCCAGATTGACAAAATGCCTGTGCGTCCTGATTTAACAACTGCTATTTGACAATGCTGTCCTTTTGAGACCAACAATCAAAAAGACATGATCCTTGCACCAACAACTTTGAGCTCGCTGTGTGATCCTACTCACTGTTACCATCATGTCTGTGTGTATGCGTGTGTCTTTGAATGTGTTTGTGTGTGTGCGTGCGTGCGTGTCTGAGTGTGTGCGTGTGTGCATGTGCGTGTGTGTCTGTGTGTGTGAGTCTGTGTTCATGTGTGTGTATGCACGTGTGTGTCTGAATGTGTGCATGTGTGCATGTGCGTGTGTGTGTGTTTGTGTCTGTGTTCGTGTGTGTGTATGCACGTGTGTGTCTGTATGTGTGCGTGTATGTGTGTCTGAGTGTGTCTCTGTCTGTGTGTGTGTATCTCTGTGTGTGTGTGTCTGTGTGTGTGTGTGTGTGTGTGTGTGTGTGTGTAGGTTTGGGATTCTGACATTTTTCAGTCTACTTCTAACTTTCAGCCAGTTCAGTATCGAGACTAAAAGAAAGCCCCATGTTTCTGTTGGAAGAAATCTAAGGCAGTTAAGAAGACTTGTACTTCCACTACACAGGGTCCACAATGTTTGCACATCTCATCAAGTTGGTGGAGTGGAGTACATAGCAATAAATCAACATTGGATAAAATTGACCTGTTTGCAATGTTATAAAAGTGAACATCAGCTAGCTTGTGTTTACAAGTGAACAGTTAATTCTGACAGGAGTGGTTCTTTCAGCCTGAATTCACAGACATTTGTTATTATCAGTGAATTTGCCTCATAGTTTTCAAGTGCCTTAGATTCCATGTAAGTCAACTTCTTGCCTGTGAGACTTCTCTGCATCATGGGAGCTACCCCAGTGCTGCAGTTGGAGTTCTGAGGAAGAACAACAGCTTGCTTCAAGTCAGCAGTCAGAGCAAAAGGAACAACAGTGTCTTCTCCCCAACATTGAGCAGCTTCAGACGAACAGACAGGATGGACACAGAGCTCCAGCATGAAGGAGGCAATACCTCCAGCATAGGCCCTACTAACCAAGGTTAAACTTGCTTGAGTTCTTGTAATAAGAGAAGGCTCAGGACCTTGTAGACGATGGGTTTTAGATATCTGCAGACCTCTGGAAGCCGATCCTTGTCCCAGTTGAGCATGTAGCCTTGCCAAGTCTGTCAAGGTGAGCACACTTCTCAATTTCTTAACATCCTCATCCTTTAAGAGATTATTTGTGTTGACATGTACTCCTTAGAATTCTATGTTGTTTTAATGAACATGGACAGAAATAAATCCTTTTGTTTGGTTATAGGGTAGGATGAGGTTCATTTAGACTATAAGCACCATCATCGATGTAAGAAATAGGAGTAGGAGAAGCCAATACAGTTTTCCAAACCTGCTCTTCCATTCAATATTATTGTGGCTATTCAAGGCTTTATTAATCCATTTCCTGATTCTTGTCCATGAACAGTCATCTATCCATGCAAATGTATCACCCCCAAGTCCGTAAGTCATTATTTTGTGTATTATCATTTTGTGTGCCACCTTATTGAAAACATTTTGGAAATCCAAGTAATAGTAAATTTACTAGTTCCCTTTTATCTACATAATTATTTAAATGCTCAAGGAACTTTAATGAATTGTCGAACAGGATGTGTCTCTTGTAAAGTCAAATTGATTTGTTCTAATCATTCTATGTTTTTCTAAGTGCAGTTCTTGAAGTTTCCTTAATAGTAGATGCTAGAAATTCCCTGGTGACTGATATCATGCTAACTGGCCTACAGTTTCCTATTCTGTCCCTGTCTCCTTTCTTCAATGGCAATGTTACATTTGCTAGCTCCCTACCTGCAATGACTATTCCAACATTTAGGCATCTCTAGAAAGTCATGGTTAGTACTTCCAAAATTTTTAAAGCTAACTCTTTTAGAATTCTCTGCTTTAAGCCATTAGATTTAGGGATTTGTTGCATTTAGTCTCATGAATTTCTGCATTACATTTTCTCTGCTGACATCAATTTCTTTATGCTTATTAGCCCTTAAGTTGCCTTCCATTTCTAGTATGTAACTTGCGTCTTCTACTCTGAAGATCGACACAAAGTACTTGTTCAATGTCTCTGTCATCTTTTCATTTCCCATGATAATTTCCCCTGTCTCTGCTTCAAAGGGATGGAAAGATACCTTAACAACTCCCTCCCTATATACTTGGAAAAGCTTTTACAAAACTGTTTTTACATTCCCAACTGTCATTCTATTTTTTTCCCTTTTTACCAACTTTTTTTGCTCTTTTTGTTTCTAAAATGCTCCAAATCCTTCAACTTTAACGATTATTCTTTTCAACGTTACAATTCCTTTTGATATAGTGATGCGCTTAATCTCCTTAGAAAGCCAAAGACAGATATTTCTCTTTGAGTTTCAAGAGAGCTTCTACTTATTTTACATTTTTGAATTTTTCTTCAAATATTTCCCCTGTTTATTTACCACCGTATCATTTAATTCATTTATCTAATTAACATTAATTGGCTCCTCTCTCAAACCTATGCATTTGGTTTTATTTAAGTTTAAAATTCTTGTTTGCGATTGGAGTCCATCATTTTCAATTTTACTAAGGAACTCAATTGTAATACCATAGAATCATAGAACTCTATAGTGTGGAAGCAGGCCATTTGGCCCATTGAGTCTGCACTGACCGTCTGAAGAGCATCCCACCCAAACCCAACCCCCTATCCTGTCACCATTACTCTGCATTTCCCATGGCTAATCCACCTAGCCTGCACATCCCTGGACACTATGCAATTTAACATGGTGAATCCACCTAACATGCACATCTTTGGACTGCAGGAGGAAATGGGAGCACCCAGAGGAAACCAACACAGACACACTATGATAACAAGGTGTGGAGCTGGATGAACACAGCAGGCCAAGCAGCATCATAGGAGCAGGAAAGCTTGACGTTTCGGGCCTAGACCCTTCATCAGAAATGGGGGAGGGGAAGAGGGTTCTGAAATAAATAGGGAGAGAGGGGAAGACGGATAGAAGATGGATAGGTGGAGCGGAGGCAGACAAGTCGAAGAGGCGGGGATGGAGCCAGTAAAGGTGAGTGTAGGTGGGGAGGTAGGGAGGAGATAGGTCAGTCCAGGGAGGACGGACAGGTCAAGGGGGCGGGATGATGTTAGTAGATATGAAATGGGGGTGGGGCTTGAGGTGGGAGGAGGGGATAGGTGAGAGGAAGGACAGGTTAGGGAGGCGGAGATGAGCTGGGCTGGTTTTGGGATGCGGTTGGGGTAGGGGAGATTTTGAAGCTTGTGAATTGTCTGCCTCCTCTCCACCTATCCTCTCCTCTATCCATCTTCTATCCGCCTCCCCCCCTCCCTATTTATTTCAGAACCCTCTTCCCCTCCCCCATTTCTGATGAAGGGTCTAGGCCCGAAACGTCAAGTTTTCCTGCTCCTATGATGCTGCTTAGCCTGCTGTGTTCATTCAGCCCCACACCTTGTTATCTCGGATTCTCCAGCATCTGCAGTACCTTTTATCTCTCACAGACACACTATGAACACTGTTTCTCAGTGGAATGTTTACCTTGACATTACTATTTAACCCTGCCTCACTGCATAATACTAGAACGGCTTTAATCTAAAATAACTTTATTCCTCGTTGGTCCTATAACATATTGCTGCAGGAAACTGTCAGTAAAGCATTATAAAAATTCTCCTCCGGACTACCTTTGAGAAATTTGATTGATGTGGTCTGTTGAAGATTAAATACCCTGCTACACTAACTTTGTTACAAGCTCAAATAATTTGTTGCTTAATGCTTTGTTCAATGATATGTATTGCCAGATAATCTACAACCCACTCCCTCCAGCATTTCTGACGCTTACTGTCTCTAATCTCTACCTATATTGTTACTACTTTCTGGATTCTCTACTCCAAGATGCTTTCTCACTAATGCCCAATGTCATCCTTCATTATCAAGCTATGCATTCTCTGACACAATTACAATTAAACCCACTGGCTCTTCCTGTCCCTAGTACAGATGCCAGGTCCCCATGAATCAGAACGCATTTCTCCCATCTCAATCTCTCAGCCAGACACTCAACTTTCTCATCTTATTTACATCATGACAATTTGGTTGTGGCTGAGGGAGTAAACCAGAGACTATTACTTTTACGTTTCTGCTTTTTAATTTAACCCCAGTCGTCTATACTCCCTCAGCTGAACTGTTCTCTTATTCCAATCTATGTCATTGATGCCCATGTGTACAAAAACAACTGGAAACTTTCCATTCGATTGAAAGTTAGTTTTCCAAACCTGATGCGATGTCCTAGAACTATGAAAGTAATATGGCCATCAGGACTCACGATCTCAGCTGCAGAGACCAATATCTGATGCCTTCAATGAACTGCATTCTATTGTAATCACAATCCTTTTTACTCCTCCACTAGAATGAATATCTGTCAACACACTGTTAACACATTTCAAGTACATAATCATAAACCATTGCATTTTATGTCCTTTCCGACTGTTTTTCTTCTCAAATTTAATATGGAATTCAACTGTATTATCACCGAATCATATAATCATATAATCATATAATCATAGAACCTTACAGTGTGGAAGCAGGCCATTCGGCCCATTGAGTCTGCACCAACCCTCCGAAGAGCATTCCCCCCAGACCCACTCCCTGCTGTATCCCCGTAACGCTGCATTTCCCATGGCTAGTCCCGTGGCTAACCCGCACATCTTCAGATTGAGGGAGTCAACAAATTAGGACTCTGTATGGGAGCAAGGTCAGCATAAGTCTGACAATGACCCAGCAAAAGTGATTTCTGAAGTAAGTTAAGACAGTGTGCAGGGAAGAGGGTTCATTTTTTGTTAATAATTAGAAGACAATAAGGAATCCTAGAACTCTATTCACCTGCAGGGAGCATAACAAGTCACATATGAAGTGATAATAAAGTTAATTCAATTCAATTCATATCCTGCTACATACCAACGCATCCTTGGGATAAAGTTATCTATCAGCCCCTTTCTAATTGAAGGAGGGAAAATTCTAACGTGAAGACACTAGTGAATATGAGGAGCTGCAAATCATCTTTTTCAGCTGGTACAACATTAAAGAATTCCTTGAAGGAAGTATACAAAATTTGCCTTTATATGACAATGCTGATAGGAAATAAGCTGATATCATTTGGCAGGATGGAAAGGAGACACTAGCAATAGGGAACACAGTCTTGTGGACAGATTATGGTGAGCCCTCTTTAAAATGCTGAACTCATTCAACATATTTAATACTCTTTTTTATCTGTGACGTGTACCAGAACCATTCAACAATTTAAACTGTTGGTTAAATTAAAGTTTTACATTTTATTAAGGTTGAGACTGATTTTAAAAATGGCTGCTGTTTCATGTGAAATTGGTTCGTAAATATTGCTCTGTCATGCTGGCATGTTTAAATTCCACCCTTGGTCTCTTTCATTACTAAAGAGGAACAAGCTTCAGCTCTGATTTAGCAGGAAGTGTAGCTCAAAATAGCCCTCCATAAACTGTAGCAACGAAGCTGCCAGAAAATATGGACATTTAATACATTACAGCCACTGAGACAGAAAGAAACTTTCCAATTTGAAAATAAAAAAAAATCAGATTAAAATCGCTGCTTTTCTTTAACAGGAAACAGGTTCAATGGAATTTATACAGCTCTTGTACCAGTTAAATTGCTACAAGGACCTTTGTTCAGGGTGGTCGGGCTTGAAGTAATTTGATAACTTAGACCAGGAAAGAAGTAGAGAAGATTAGGCAGCTGAACTGCATACTAACACTGGAAGGAATTTTTCTAGAGGCAGTTCTTGATATGATGAGCTTATGTTAAAAGACTTCAGCTGCAATGCAGCTTTGAGGGTGTGCTGCATTGTTGAAGTACCACTTTTTGGATGAGTCATTAAATTAAGATCCAGTCTGCCTTCTCAGCTGGGTGTAAAATGTTGAATGAAATCTAATCCAGTGTGTGCCTTTAAATCTTATTTGTTGTAAGAATTTTAGTGTAGTATTGGGAGTGGGCTAAGTGACAAACTCACATGCTTGTTGTCATAGCCACAGCGCAGGACCCTGAAGAAATATGTGGACATTCTTAACTTGTAACTTCAAAGTGTAAACAGGGTTGATGCAGCCAAAAATGGCAACAGACTATGCTAAATAGCTGTTTTATCATGTGTCACATAAAGGTGTGCAGTGAAATTCAAACAACAGCACTTAAAGGAGAAAGAGGCAAATTAAAACAGGATTGTAATCTCTTGTGACTACAAATACAATGAGGAGCTGATGAGCAACTACTCAACAGCAAATCACCCATCTGCAAATTATGTCCCAAACTGAAGACACATTTTGTATTTTTCCTTTGAAGAATACACAAGATCAGGGGCTAAATTGTCAACTTTAATTCTGTTAAAGTTTTCAGGTGTGCCAGCAGGCTAATGTCCCAGTGTGTACTTGCCTGGATTTGAGTGTTAGCATGCTATCAAGATCACAGTTGGAGAATTATACCCTCGTCATCTCTGTTTTGCAGGTAAAAGGATTTTCTCACTCTGAGTGTTTGAAGTCAGCCAACTAGCAAGCAGGGAACAGGACAACAAAACAGTACTTTCTCACCCTGAATGCTGGAATTCAGTCATCGTCAAATAAATCAGAACTACAGAATCTCGACCAATACGCAAAACTAAGAATCTTGAAATTAACTGTTCACCTGCCAAGATCAATGCTATCAGTGATCTCCAATGCAATGCCTGCAACTTTCAATTATCTGTTCTTTGCGAACAATTTAGAGACGATCCATTTATCTTTTCTTTCAAACCTTCATCTTTTTGGACTCACCTCGTTTATCTAATCGGTTTGTATGTGTGTTGCATTACTCATTCTTCTCACATTTAATACTTAATAAACACACTCAATTAACTCAAAAAAAGCCTACAGTATTGGCTCCTTTTAAAACAAATGTTCTGTTGGGCCTGGGAGAGAGATTATCCACAAGAGAACCTTCTGGGGATGTGGATAATAGCGAAGGAGAGCTGGTTCATCTCTCCTCACCCATGAACTTAACAAATTGGGGAATCTTGCGTGCAGTCTGTGTGAACACTGCTGGACAGGAATCAATGGTATTTTAATCCCTGGACTTCTGCAACCAATTTTACTTTAGCTCCTGCCACCTACTGGCAGAAGAGATGTGAGTGTATTTGGAAAATGCGTTGCCTGAAACAGGCCAAAATTTCCAATTGCCAACAACCTCAGAGAATTTTTAAATTCATTTGCAGGATCTGGGTGTCCCAGGCTTGCCCACCATTTATTGCCTATCTCTACTTGTTGAAAGGGTAGTTCGGAGTTAACCACATTGCCATGAGCTCTGCAGGCCAGAACAAGTAAGGGTCGCAGTTTCCCTTCATAAAGGATATTAATGAAATGGGTAGATTTTCTGACAATTGATGATTGTTTCCATGGTCATCATTAGATTCTGGTAATCTGGTTAATATGATCTGATATTTAAATTTCAGCTCCATAGGATGTAACTCTGAGCTCATAAGGATGAAGTTTGAACAATCATTGCCTACTGAATGAATAGATTGTGACTTTCTTCCCTTCAGTGGGACAAAGAATCCTGTGACATCTCAGTTTTTCCTGAATAACACTGTATTGCAAAATTCTCTATAGTTTTTTTTCTAGGGTATGCACTGGTTGGTTGAAAAACCTACAGTAATGTAAACGTTTCACAAACCGGGAGCTTTGAACCCAGAGTTTCTCTAAAGCACTGGTTATCTCCATTTCAAAAAAAGTTTGATGTAATTAAGTCCTGAGATGCACTTTGGCTGCCATCAGTATTAAGGACAGGCTATTATAGCAAGAGATTATTTTTGATAAAAGAAACAATTGTTTTGCTGTTTCAAACTTGTTGTAAAAATTGGTTGTATTTTACGTTGGTATTGGGACCACCACCTGCTCCCACAACACAACCCAACTTTTGTAATAAGGTGAGAACGCACCAATATCTGCACAGGTGTAAGGTGGTAAAGATTGGACCAGCTACTGATTTTATGTACCGTCTGATGTGTCTTTCTTAATCGAAATTTATCCAAATTCAAATGATTGTAAGTGAGTTTGAATAATTTGAGTTTGAATTTACAATTTTATTTTGGCTTTCATTCTCAATGAATGGTAGTATGTGGACTTACCTCTTACTCTATTAAATTATTCTTTGCTATAGTGAAAAAAAATAGTAAGGGAGCTTTTTGCTAATTTGATTTGTGGCTTTTTGAAATGCAGACGAGGTACAGGCCACCCAATGTGAACACCTCCTCATTCAATAACACTATATCTTCATGTTTGAATGCCAGAAATTTTGGTTTGGTTATCAAATATGCCTTTATAGCTAAGTAAATGTTTCACATCTGTAAATGGCTGCTGTGTGCAAAAGTGAATAGGCTCAACTGAAGTGATATTTTTGCATTTGGACTTGTTCCAGTTATGGTGGTTCAAAATGGGTTCCACAGATTGTTATGGAAACTCTTATAGAGGAATTTACGTTCAATAATGATTTTTAAAAAATGTATAGTTATACTATTATTTCATTCAAAAACCATTCAGTATAGAGTTAAAATTGGGCCCTCTGTGTTGAAATATCACTTTGGCAGTTTGGGAATTTGAATTCTTGTTAAAAAAATTGCAAAAAAAAATGTAGGTACCAATAGAAACAACCATGAAACTGTGGGAATGGAGGGCACAAAAATAATTTTCTCTTTTCTAGGGCTCTTTTCCAGTTTTTCTCAAAGGTTACTTCTTGATTTTTAGTGGTTACACTTTTCTTTTCCAGAGATCATTTTCTGTTTTCATGATCTCTTTTATTAAATAATGCAGTCATGTAGTAGCAATATCCTTTATGCCTGTGTTGACATATGAAAAATTTGGATTCACATAGAAGCAGAATTAGAAGAATTCATGAAAATCCTTATTAATTATCAACCCTACATTAAACATAAAGCCCAACACATAAGGTACAATTAATTTCCTCCACATTATTTAAGTTGGCATAAAACACCAGGCATTTATTAGCCAATTTTTTCTCTCAAAATAATTGATTCACATCTCCATTTTCCAGGCACATTATCTCCCATCTGCCTCATGCAGCCACATTCTCCTGAATCCCTTCTTGCGGTCCTCTCCACCTTTACCTCTCTTGTGATATTCTCTTCTCCTCCACCCACCCTGCTTGCAATCTCCTCCTCTCCCATCACCTTCTTGTTACGTCCTTCTGTGCCCCAGCCTTATTTCAACCTTTACTCCAAACTCCTCCTCATATATCCCTTCCCTCTGACAGCTGCCTTCTTCTCCCACACCTCCATGATTGAATTTTTCGGCCTATTTTGTTAGTTTTCAAGGGTGAATTCACCCACACCCATGTTTTTTGAATGCTGTTGGATTGTCGTAAAACAAAATCTGTCTCAGCTGGTGTCCTTAAAGGAAGAAAATCTGCTATCCTTCCTTAGTATTGATTAAATGTAACTCCTGCCTGAAACCAATGGCCTAATGGTATTATCGCTCGACTGTTAGCCCAGAGACCCAGATAACGTTCTGGACACTCAGGTTCGAATTCTGCCATGGCAGATGGTGGAATTTGAATTCAATCAAAATCTGAAATTAAGAGTCTAACGATGACCACAAATCCATTGTCGATTGTCGGAAAACCCCATCTGGTTCACTAACGTCCTTTAGGGAAGCAAACTGCCATCCTTACCGGGTCGGGCCTGCATGCTACTCCAGACCCACAGTAATGCGGTTGGCTCTTAACTGCCCTCTGGGCAATTAGGGATGGGCAATAAATGCTGCCTCACCAGTGACGCCCTCATCCTGCGAATGAATAAAGGAAAAAAAACACCAATGTGTCTGACACTTACTGTCCTCTGGTACACAGTGCTACACATTTCTACTGTGCTGTTACAACAGTTCACAAAGAAACACACCATCTTCATCTTCTCAGGATAACTAGGTTGCTTTCTGTCTGCAATGCTCACATCTCAGGAATGAATAAAGATAAAATCTGAAGGGCCCTATGGCAGGAAGCAGCAGAAACATAGTTCCATTATTTTACTGAAGGTAAAATAAAACTACTTTATCAGCTCTGTGCCTAAGACATCTATTCAAAAATAATCTAAAACTTATTGTGCAAGAATCACTCAAGGTACATGAACGATGTGGAAAAGGGTAGCCAAATCAAACAGGGTATTGGGTTATATTAGTACAAACCATTCAGCACAAATCAAAGAATATAATTCTGGCCCTATACAGATCTTTGGCTAAACTGCACCTGGAGTTCAGTGACTAATTTTGGTCTGTTTGCAAGGTGGGTGATATGGTCACCTTGCAAACAGCCCAAAAGAGAACCATCGAGAATTATTCCAAACCAAAAGAACCTAAATTATTCAGTCTTAAAGCGCATAGATGATGTGGAAATCTGATTGAAGTAGAAATAGATTAAATGGTAGGCAGTGCTAATTCTTCCCAGAGAATAGTGGACCTTTGGAATATGTTGCCAGCTTGTGGCATGTGTGTCAAAGGAAGAGAACTTTAAGCACCGAAAGAGAACTGGGTAAGTTTTGGTCAGGGTTGAAATCACATTTATAAAAGATAAGTGATTTGGCAGTTATCGTATGTTAATGTACAATCTCTTGTGCCAGCAAATAAGGTCAGAATCAGTAAAAGGACAGAATTTAAACTTTCCTTCTGAATACGTTCATAACAAGATAAGTGAATTAATGGTACAGTAGAAATAAATTATTATATGATAGCTAATTGCAAAGAAATGGTTGCATGGATACCAAGGCAGACAACTGAACACTTCAGGTTATTTGATATTTCAGAATGGCAGGAGGAAAGGGAATGGAAGATGTGGATGGAGATGTGAAGTTGTATTCACTGGTCAGAGTATTTATACCGTATATGTGATGATACTGTCACTTTAAAAAGGTTATTTTGCCCTGGGTTTTTTTGAAGAGAGTTTGTACAGGCAGAGGTTTCAAAATGACTACTGAAGACAGCCTAAATAATAGTTTATGAGGCCTTTAGGTTTTTTTAAAACAATGTAACAATGGAAGGCGAGTGGCCAGTTCTCACAGATCAGACTTTCTAATTTTTTTAGCTGTAGCTGTCAGAAGCTGTTTGAGTCCCAGAAAAGTTGGAGCTTCAGTAAATAATTTTTAGCTGCTACTTTCTCTGAAATCTCTCTTGATGTTGTTTCTTCCTGGATTACACAACTGAATGTAAGAATCTTGTGTCTGAAATTACCTTTTTGCTGAGGGGTATGTTTATGGGAAGTTGCTATATTGGAACAGTTAATTTTCAACAGGTACTGTATCTATTATTTAGTGAAGTTTCTAATAGTTAAGTTATTCTAAATTCCTTTTTTTTGCTTGTATTTCAGTTATGGTGTTTCAATAAATTATGTTTTGCGTAATGTTGAGTAGTTTGATCAGTCGGATCATGTCTGGAACATACACTTCACATCTACCTTTAAGATAAGAAAAAGTTAGGGTCTAGGCTACCTTCTTAAAATATTTTGAGAAGGTTTGGTCTGGTCCATAACAAATCTAACATGAATTAACAGTGCAGGATACCAAGACATTATTGCTAGAAGGTGTGGTTCGTAAGTTTGCAGATGACACCAAAATTGGAGGTGCAGTGGGCAGCGAAGAAGGTTACCTCAGAGTACAACAGGACCTTGATCAGATGGGCTGATGGGCCGAGGTGTGGCAGATGGGGTTTAATTTAGTTAAATGGGAGGTACTGCATTTTAGAAAGCAAATCAGGGCAAGACATATCTACTTAATGGTAAGGTCCTGGGGAGTGTTGCTGAACAAAGAGACCTTGGGGTGCAGGTTCATAGTTCCTTGAAAGTGGAGTCCCAGGTAGACAGGATAGTGAAGAAGGCATTTGGTGTGCTTGTCTTTATTTGTCAGTGCACTGAGTATAGGAGTTGGAAGGTCATGTTGCAGCTGTACAGGACATTGTTTTAGTCACTTTTGGAATACTGTGTGCAATCCTGGTCTTCCTGCAAAAGGAATGATGTTGTGAAACTTGAAAAGGTTCAGAAAATATTTAAAAGGATGTTGCCAACATTGGAGGATTTGAGCTATAGGGAGAGGCTGAATACACCAGGTTTATTTTCCCTGGAGCATCGGAGGCCAAGGAGGTGACATTAAAGAGGTTTATAAAATCATGAGGGGCATGGATCAGGTGAATAGGCATGGTCATTTCCGCAGCTTAGGGCATATATTTAAGTTGAGAAGGGAAAGATTTAAAAGAGACCTAAGGGACAACTTTTTTCACACAGAGGGTGGTGCGTGTATGGAATGAGCTGCCAGAGAAAGTGGTAGAGGCTGGTACAATTATGACATTTAAGCGTCATCTGGATGGGTATATGAATAGGAAGGGTTTAGAGGGATATGGGCCAAACGCTGGCAAATGGGACTAGACTAATTTAGGATATCTGGTTGGCTTGGATGAGTTGGACCAAAGGGTCTGTTTCCATGCTGTATGGTTCTATGACTCCATGACTCTAAAGGCATTGCAATTGTAGAGAATTTTAACTTTTGTATTGATTCGACAAATCAAGTTGGCAAAGCTATGAAAGTGATTTCAAAGACTGTATTCAGGACAGTTTAATTACAGCAGGCATTCAGAACTCTACCAGTGATGATGATATGATTGGACCTTGTAACGTGAGGTGAGACTGGATAGTAAAGACCTCATAGAAAAAGGATTTTGTAGGCAAGTGTAATAATAGCATGGTAGAATTTCACATTTATTTGAGATTTAGAAAATGTGAGTCCATAACTAATGTCTTAAACATCGAGAAAGACAATCATAAAGGTATGAAGACTGGCGATGGCTAAAGCAGACTGGGTGAACAGGTTTGACAGTAAGGTCGAGAAGCAGTGACTGACATACAAGGAGATATTTCATAGAAAACTAAAAAATCTGTCTTTCCTCTGTAGAAGAAAAACTATACATGAAGGAAATACAATACATGGCTAAGAGAGATATCAGGTTTAAAATTAAGGTGGACAACATTGTGAGGATTAATGGTAGGCCAGAACATTGAGAACACTTTAGAGACCAGCAAAGTACAACTCAAATGAAGAGAGAAATTAAAGTATGAAGGAAAAACATATGAAAAGAAGATAGTAAAATCTTCTACATGGGATTGGAAAATGTAGTGAAATTGAGTATTGGCTTCTCAAGGAGTGAGACTGGGGAATCAGTAATGTGAAACAAAGAAATGGCTGAGACTTTGAACAAATATTTGCATGTTTTTACAGCAGGAAACACAAAAAAAATCCCAAGAGTAGCAGTAAACAAAGGACACAGAAGGAAGGGAGAATGTAAAACTATTAGGTTTTGGACTTGTAATGGGGGCTGTGCTTGACTTACTGTGCATGAAACTCCTGAGCAAAGCTCTTTAGCCTTGACCTGACCGATCTCTGCTGACAGTAATGAATGGCATGTCAAGACAATAGTAATGTGAGCCTGGTATCTCTGACCAGGGAGCTAAAGCACAAAAAGGCAAGGCAAGACAATGCTGTGAGCCTGGAGAGGCAGCCTGGTCTAGTTCATGAACTGGGTGCATGTGCCTGTATACTAAGTGTCCTTGCTGCGGCATTACAGTGATGGTCGCCAGTGCAGCATTGAAGTGCAGATGTGTCCTGTAAGTGGACTGGGGATGTGCCACAAAGGTTCTTAGAGGCTGGCACATGTAGGATGTCAATATACATGGATTTGGTGCATATGGCTGGTGCCTATAAAGTGGAATCAGAGATCTTTGTGCCCAATTTCCAACATGGAGATCATTTAGAACAAATTGTGAGCTGAACCTGCTAGGTACCTGTTCTGGCTTTTGTTCCATTCTAGTTTCCTTGTTGAGTTTTCCCATAGTCGAACCTTTTTTGGCCAGTTTGGTAAACGGGAGTCTGAATATTAATGAGGTGATTTGGACTGTTAATAAGGCATTTAACAAATAATAATCACTAGCAGAGATAGTAAGAACTGTAGGTGCTGGAATCAGAGATAACACAGCGTGGAGCTGGATGAACACAGCAGACCAGGCAGCATCAGACAAGCAGGAAAGTTAATGTTTTGATTCAGGACCCTTCTTCAGAAAGGGGGAGGGGGAAGGGAGCTCTGAAATAAATACAGAGAGGAGGGGTGGGGCTGGCGAACGTAGGTGGGATGGTGCTAGGTGAGTGCAGGTAGGAAGTGGTGTGGATAGGTCAGTGAGGTGGGAGGAGCAGATAGGTGGGAGAGAGGATGGATAGATAGTGTCAGGTCAAGGAGGCGGGGATGAGAGGGAGGGTTGCTCATGGAATGAGGCCAGGGGGTGGGGAGATTTTGAAACTGGTAAAGTCCACGTTGAGACCATTGGGTTGTAAGCTCCCATGGCTGAATATGAGGTGCTGCTCCTCTAGTTTCCAGGTGGAAATCATCCAGGTGATCACTGTCAATTAGCAACTTGGTCCCACCTAGTGAGAAGCCACGCCCCTGTGTGAAGCATAAAAGATAGCATGAGTTGCTCCTGCCATCAAAGTGGGCCTCCTTGTACGTGTCAGCTGTGTCTGTCTCACATCTTGCCATAGATAATGTTGTTCAGACATGTTGCTCTCACCCATATAAGAGTTCACCCTTTACATAATCAGGCTGAGCCAGCATGATTTTGTGAAAGTGAAACCACGTTTGATAAAATTACTAGAACAGATGGATAAAGAAGAAGCAGTAAACATAATGTATTTAGATTTCTAAAAGATATGCAATAAGCTGCACAAGATAGGAACTGAGGTACTCTTGGCATTTAGGGTGATATACTAACATGAATAGAAGAATAGCTAGCTAACAGAAATCAAAGAGTTGGAATAAATGATTATTTTCAGGCTAACAAACTGTAATGACTGGATTGTGACAGACACCAGGGGCCTCAACTATTTCAGAATATTAATGACTTGAGTAAAGGGACTGATTACCTTATACTCAAATCTGCTGATACAAAGATTGGTTGGAAAGCAAGCCAAGGAGGATACAAAGCCTGTAAAGGGTTATCGATAGGTTATGGGACTGCAGGCATTTGGCAGATGCTGTATAATGTGGAACAGTGTGAGGCTGGAATCAGAGCAACCATGATCCTATTGAATGGTTGGACAGGTTCGATGGACTGAATGGTCTACTTTGACTTTTATTTTTTGTGATCTTTTACCTGAGCAATGCTACGGGTGATTCACTATAAAGTAGCAGTTTTCTTTGTGCATGTTTGCATTATACAGAACGAAGTGTACAGCACTACAGCGGCTACTTTTTTACACTGGAGCATTTTCTTAAGATATATTTTAGATTGTGCTTCTACGGCGAAGATGCACAAGAATGCAAGAAAACGAACAATGCTTCTGAATGTTGCAAAAATATCTGCAACTAAAACTAAAGGACGGGTAAAGAGATAAGTTTTAAAATCAAATTGCTAGCTCAGTGTCTCTGTTTACTTGATGAAGGAACACATGAATGCCTCATAGTTGTTGGAAGTGAGGCTAGAAGGATCATGGGAAAAGGGTTGACAGAACAGGAAAGAAGCCTGGAATTACGTTTGGTCTCCGGTGCGATCTTAGTTCAGTGGCTATTTTGGCATGGAGAATGAAGGAGTCAAGCCAAATCTGACAATGAGCAGCTAACCTCTACTCAAATTTTTGCACAACAGATTTATAACATAACTTTCACTTCTCCAGCTCTGAAACAGTAAGTGCAGTGTTGCTTCATTCAATTGTCCTCAGACTCCATATTATTACTCTACATTGGACTTTACTTGACATTTTATTTAGTTGGCACGAAATGCACACATGCTCCTTTTCAGTCTTGCAGAAAGCTGCAGAATATTGAAGTGTGTTTTTTTAAAAACAAGGAGAACTTGTGTTCCCTGAAGCAGCCACTTCGTTTTCTTTTCAGTGTTAACCTTTATCACGATTGCAATTTTGTAGTCACCTCCTGAGGCTAACACCATGCATAAGGCGAAAGTTGCACCGGAGCTGGAAATAATTTTTGGAAATTAACTGATCACAGAAAATTGCTGTCATCATACTGCATTCCTGGCTAGATTTGCATTAGGTTTCATGTTCTGGGGTAAACGTTTGCCACAATCTAAACATTCATTCACATTTACAAGATGTTTCATGTTAGCCTAGAGGCCAGCTGAGAAATTCAGTATTGCATTGTTAGGGATCCAGCTAAATGGGTTTCCTGGCCTGCCTGAATTTCAATTATTTACTTTCTTGGAATGTATCACTGCCAACTGTCCTGCTGACTGTAATATTCTACCTTTAAATTTCCACAGTTTTGTTGCTGAGAGATGCATATTCTAGTAGGGACGGACAATGGCCTATTTTGTCTCCTCTAACTTTGCCTTGGTTGAGTTTTAAAAACAGATATAAGCTGTTCATAGCATGAAACAGCCAGAAATGCCTTTGCAGGTAACTATTATGCAAGAATCCTCACAGCTGCTTTGTTTGGTATCTTGAAGAAAATGGTTCTTCTGTATTGTTTCCATTTTAAACTATAACAATAGTCCCATTACTAATATATGGAACTTCCATACATTTTTATGTAATTTAAGTGTTGGCTGGAGAGGGAGAGAGAAAGTGGGAAAAAGAAAGTGAGGATTTAAAAGTTAACAGGATTAAAAAATGAGTCTTTGAAATTATATCATGAAATAATGACTTTGTTGTGAATTCCATTCTCTGTAACTTTTGTAGAGAGGTTAGCTCATTTATTAATTCTTGTGCCTTGCCACTAAGTCTTCAGCAAGCATTTTGAAAGGACTGAGCGGGAAGGGAGGAAGAGAAGAGGAGAAAGCAGAGGGAGAAAGGAGGCACCATCAGGCTGTTTAGAGGACATTGATCAGATTTTGGTTCTCCAGAAAACATCACTATAATTCCCTTTCTTAACATTCCTCTGCTTCAGGGCATCACACTGCCTCCTTAGTCAAAACCCTGAAATAAATGACACAACAAAACATGGGTTGCCTTGACTGATATGATGATGAGGTTACAGTGTTGAATGCATATTTTGCAGCACATTCCTTAAACTCTCTGGGTATGAATTGAATTCCAGTGTCACACATTATTCTTTTAGGGATCCCTTATTCGGCAAACAGAACTTGTACTGCTGAGGTGATTGATGTAGCTCTCAAATGTTTCACCTTTTGGAAAAAAGGGAACTTTGAGTAGTCATCTGGGATTATGATACACCTTTTCTGTATGTGAATAAAACAGATCCCAGGGTATCCTAATAGTTTAGGTGGTACCTCAGTACCTGTCATCTCTTCTTTCTGCTTTGCATGCGTATGTTACTGGCACCCATTGCATATTGACACTGTTCTTTTGACAAACTATAATTGCCTGTCTTCTGAGTTCATACGTGTCCTGTGTCAGCTGGCTTAAATGTATCTCTTTTGCTGGTCCCAGTTGGTGGCAATTCTACACAAACCAGATCTTTGAGGGAAATTTGAGTCGATAGCTCATAAGATTTAGTTTTGCAATTTGCAATCGTGCTGAGATATTGCTGAACATATTGACATGAGGCTGCCACTGTTCTTTTAATGAAAGAACGTAAGTTTACTACACAACAGAAAAGAGCAAAGATGTAAGAAATTTGGAAAGGCCTTATCATAGACAGCAATAGGAAATATTCAATGCCTTTTCCCCCAGCAATATCATTAAGAGATACTCAATAAGTTATCACTCCCATCTTCATGCTTTCATTTCTTACCCAAGTCACAAGTGTTTCCTTTCGTTGATATGAATGCTATTTTTTTTCTCTCTTGCACAAGGGCTTGCATCTGCACTGCTATCTGTTCTTTTGGAGAGGCATCTACTTGTCTTTCTTTGTTGTCATATGACATACTTATCTTCCTTGCATATTTTGAGTTTGTTAAAACTTCTCATGTGACTCTGACCACTTGACCCTAGCAGATTTCATTACCTCTTGTGGGTTTGCTGTATGTTCCAACAGGTGAGGTATGAAAGAATTCACAATGAAATGTCTCAATTCTTTCTTGTCTCTTGGGGATTCTATTTTAGAGATATTTGAACTTTTTTAGGACTCAGCTTAATTCCAGTTCTTTGGATGGTGGAGCTTTGTCACCATCAAAATACATTTGTTGACATTTTATTTGATCATCGCTTTCCATATTCTCTCTATAGCTTCTTGTCAATGGAGATCATTTTTTTTTGTCTATAACACAGATCTGGATATCAGCAGCTATGCCAATTGCTTTCTGAAGTTCTCAGTGTTTCTCACTTACCTTCTGCTGGAACATATCCTGGATAACATTAAGGCTGAAATATAGACACAGGAATTAGCACTGGCTGAAGCAGTGTGTTGAATGTTGTGAACAGTGAAGATTCCTTGTCGAGCTTAATGTTCCAGTATCCATTTCTTTCATAGTATTTGCTAAAAGCCTTTGCCCAGCTCATGCTGATCTGCTCCTGTGTTGGAATAATTTAATGATCCCTTTTTAATTCTCAATTACAATCATTGGGATAGAACACTGAACAAAGAACAATACAGCACAGGAACTGACTGTTCCACCCACTAATTCGGATGCCTTTTTAGACAAAAGCTTTTGCCTTTACGTTGTCTGTATTCACTGACCTTTGACAGGGTACGGAGTGTTACGGATCTTGAGCCCATATGCTCCAGGCCTGCTGCTTCCTCTCACTCCCTCCTTTTCTGTCTATTTTTTTCTCTTTTCTATTATCTTCTAACGTCATGTGGAAGCTGGAGTGGTGTCGGCTGGTCGTGGGCAGCAGTGGTTGCGATAGCCAGATTGGGGACTGCTAGCTTCAGTAGGCCCAGAGCCTGGACTCGAAAACTTGGTGGGCTGTCAACTGTGGCAGAGCTTGGTGCCTGGAATGGGGCTGCGGTAGGCCCACGGGAGGGGCAGATGGGCCACTGGCTGAAGTGGTGCTCGAAGCTCAGTGGGTCATCGTCTATAGTGGAGCTTGGTGCCTGGATCGAGGCTGTAACCTTTGTGCAGAATAAGGTTGAGTTCAGTGTGGACTGGAGGTGAGGTCAAGGTGCAGACTAGAGGTGAGGCCTGGTGTGGCCTGGTAGCAAGACCCAGTGCAGTCTGCTTGAAGGATTGTAATGTTGAAATTTTTATTTCTTTGGCTTGCTAATTTATTCCTAAGACTTTGCACATAGGTACCTTGAGTCTAAGTTGGCGCAAAGGACTGTAATGCTGAACTTTTTATTACTTTATTTTCTAATTTACATCTAAGGTCCTGTGCCGAGGTACATTTGTTCTAAGATGTCGCTGTAATTAGCGACTTTGTAAACTTTTCACTGCACTCTTCTGTGTACGTGATAATAGCCTAATTCTAATTCTATTCATGTATCTGTCAAGATGCCTCTTAAACATTGCTATTATATTCACCTCCACCACCTCCTCTGGCAGCGCATTCCAGACACTTAACACCATCTATGTGAAAAGAAGCCTCTCATATCTCCTTTTAACTTACTCCTTATCACCTTAAACTCATATCTCCTAGTAATTGGCATTACTACCCTGGGAAAAAGACTCTGATTATCCATTCTAACCATGCCTCTCATAATTTTGTAAACATCTATCAGGTCACCGCTCATCCGCTGACGCTCTTGTGAAAACAAAGCAAGTTTATCCAATCTCTCCTCGTAGCAAATACCCTCCAAACCAGGCAACATTCTGGTAAAAGAGTGTGGAACTGGAGGAATACAGCAGGCCACACAGCATCAGAGGAGCAGGAAAGCTAACATTTCGTGTCGGGACCCTCCTTCTGGTAAGCTGTTTCTGTACTCTCTTCAAGGCTTCCACATCCTTCTAGTGGAGTGGTGATCAGAACTATACAAAACATTCTAAGTGTGGCCTAACTAAACTACTATACAGCTGCAACATGACATGCCAATTTTTATACTCTATGCCCCGGCCATTGAAGGCCAGCGTACCATATACCTTCTTGACCACTTTAACCACTTGTAATGCCACTATCAGGGAACTGTGGGCCTGTGCGCCTAGGCAAATTCTTAGCCATCCTTTGATTCCTCTTTCAACATGATGAAATTTACACAACCATTAGGTTTCTGACTTTAGTGATCACATTTTCTTCCATCCCTTGAAATTCTCTTTCAAGCTTTCCTTTTAACTCCAATGGTATTTTACACAGGGCACGGTTCTTTGTTGGGTCAATAGTGATATGATATGAAAAAAAATCTTCAAAACATCCAAATATCTCAGCAAAATACTGAGGATACATTCATACCAGATCTTCCTTGCTTCTGATCGGAGGAAATTTTTCAACGAGTGAACCACCTTCAGTCTTCAGTACTTCCTCCTCCTCATGCGTAAGTGAAGCTTTTCACAACTAATTAATCCCAGGATAGCAGGACCCTCTGTTTCAGTGATGTAAAATGTACAGTCAACAACTTTCGGTTGTGTGCCCCTCTTATTTCAGTAATTTAGACATGTTGAATCTTTAATCCCTGTCTTTGATTGTGTAGCTATTGCTTGGTTTCATAGCAACTTTCCTTGGTTAGCCATTTTCTTCCAAGTTTTTGAGAAATATCTTCTGGTATGGTGTGAATGGGATTGCATTTGCGGAGGCAATGGCTAATAGTATTAATGCTAGACTATTTATCCAGAAGACACAGGCAATGTTTTGGGGACTTAGATTGAAATCCGGCCATAATATGAATTTGATTAAAATCTGGAATTAAGTGTCTAATGGTGACCATGAAACCATTGTCTATTTTTGGGAAAACCCATCTGTTTCACTAATGTCGTACTTGATCTGACCTACACATGACTCCAGACCCATAGCAATAATTGATACTCAACTGCCTTTATTTAGAGATAAGTATAAATGCTGGCCTAGCCAGCTACATCCACATCCTGAGAACAAATAAAAAATACTTATTAATTCAGGATCAAACTTTAGTTTCAGATACATCTCTGTAGTTTCCACTTCACCCTTTTTCTGATCTGTGAATTTCTTTACTCTGAGAGCCATTGCATCCAGACATTTTATGCATTTGTTTGGTTCCTATGTCTGTCATGTTCTCAATCTCCTCATCATCTTCCAGGATATGGATATTTTACATCTCATTTGCCCTGTCTCTAATGAATTATTTACCATCTTCTTTCCTTGTCTGCACGTCTTCTTCCAGAGTGATCTGGCTTTCCACAAACTCTGCAGTCATATCCACATGTGGACCATTTCCTCTGCCTGTGCATTTATGCGGTTATCCATAGTGCCTGCACATCTTTCTCCCTGTCTGGTGTGAATTTCTTTGTTGCTGTTTAGCTGCATCATTCTTGTTGCCTTTCCCTTGACCTAACTGAAGACTGGTAGTCAGCATCTCATTTGTTTACTTGTGGCTTTGTGTGCTCTGGCAGTGTCTACAGTTTGTCTTTTCCAATTAAATCTTTTCATACTTCATGATGTGCAGAGCCCCAAATGAGCTGATATTGCAGTCTTTCATTTGTATCCATACATTTGCATTTCTTGACTGCTGCCTTTAATTTTGGTATGAAATTGTCAATATTGCCCAATGATTCCTGACTCAGACATTGAAATTCATACCAATGGATTTGATGATTTGACTATGCCTGGACTGATGTACTGACTTTCTCAAGAATGCTGCCTTGTCTTTTTGCTGTCATCTTTACCTTGCTTTGAGCTATTTAACAAATTTAACCCTTTCTCTCTCGCCCACAGGAGGATGTAGATATAGCTCATCCTTTCTTCCCCACTTGTATCTTTTAAGAATGAATTTCAGCTGACATTTTTGTTTAAACCTCTCAATTACCTCTGTGACATAGTAAGCCTCCCAATTCATCATGGGCTGGAGATTCTGTTTTTATTGCTACTGTAGTCCTTTCATTTTCACACAGTCACTCAGTTTTTATGACTCTCTACCATTAATTCAGGTTGATTTTTAAAATTTAATTCAGAGTTAAATACAGTACTTGGTGTTTTTACACACATCCAACCAATTTACATAATAATTTGTCTTTTAGTTCTCATGTAGTAGAAATAATCACATTTTACGTTCAAAACATTGGTGCATCATCAAGTCTCTCTCTTGCAGCTTTCCATGTGCCTGATGGACTGTTACGCTGAGACTTGTTACTCAGTACATGACTGCAACACAGCGGTAAATATGGCATCCCAGGATATATATTCACGTAGCAATTGGTTCTTAGTTCTTTATAACTAACCTAAAAATAAAACAATGTCTGAGAGCATTTCTTGTCCAGGAACCTTATTTCCTCCTGTCACATATTTCTTTGGCTATATTTTTGTGTCAACATATCCAAACTTTTATGTTTATAATTCTCAATCCACTTTCTTATGTCATGATCATGATTAATTAACAAATCAGTTAAATCCCTCAAATAGCTCTTTTTAAAATGCCATCCTTTTCTTTCCTTCAATAACATACTTTGGAAGTTTCATAAAGATATTAAGTAAAATTCAAAATTAAGAAGTCACATATTTCACAATACAGGGCTAAATGTACCCATTGGACTGTCAAACAATACTTCCATTATACATCTTACTTCAGTGCTCTCCCCTCAGGTTTGGACAATTCAAATCAAAGCCTTCTTAAGTGCTTAGCCACACTGGCCTTGCAGACCCAACAAGGGCTTGATCTTCTCCGTGCTGGGGTCCTCTACTGCAATAGACTTGCTCTCCCCTTGTAGGGCGGGATTACTTGAGTGTTGAAATAGGAAGGTTTTTGCAAAAACTATACAAGGCATGAGTCAGACCACAGCTGGAACACTGTGTACAGTTTTGGGCCCCTTATCTAAGGCTGTCCAGAGAAGGTACATCAGGTGGATACCATGATGGAGGCACCTTTGTAAGATTTGATTTGATTTATTTTTTGGCATGTGTATTTTGTAACAAAATAAGCGAAAAATGTTACATAGCATCGGGACTCTCTGACGCCATCTTAAAATAGAGAAAAATGAATCAAAACATAGAATATAAAGGCAGAAAAATAAAGAAATAAAGAAAAAGTGTTCAACTTTACAGTCCTCCTTGTTAAGTGCCCCGCCATGGGCCAAGTGGCCACCTTTGCTACTCCGCCACTACTGGATTGAAAGTTGCAATTCTTCGCCGCCATCTTGCCTCCATTGATGCCCTTGCCACGACGAGTCCTTGCTGGATCTTGCCAATGCAGACACCACTGATAATGCTGGGTCTTGTACTAGGCCCAAATCCGCTGCCGCCACTGCCACCATATGTCTGGGCTGGGCCCACTTGACTTCACGCTGGGGTCACTCACTGCCACCAATGCAGTCACTGTGACCAAGCTCTTCAGCAAGAGGCAGGTAAAATAAAAGAGAAAAAAAGTAAAGAAAGAGAAAAGACAGGGAAAAAGGAAAGAAACAAGGTTGAGTAGTTTGGGCTCTACATGTTGGAATTTAGAAGAATGAGAAAGTGACTTTATTGAAACATACAAGATTCTTAGGGGACTTGACAGAGTTTCCCTTTGTGGGAGAGTCTAGAACCAAAGGGCATAATCTCAGAACAAGGGGTCACACACTTAAGCTAGAGATGAAGAGGAATTTCTTCTGAGTGCAGTGATTCTGTTGAACTCTGTATGACAGAGAGCCGATGAAGCTGAGTCATCAAGTATATTCAAGCCTGAGAAAGACAGATTTTAAATCAGTAAAGGAATCAAGGGTCAAAAGGAAATGGCAAGGAAGTGGCATTGATGATTATCAGATCAGTCATAATCTCGTTGAACGCTGGAGCTGTCACAATGGGCTGAATGGCTCACTTCTACTCATGTCTTTTTGCCTTTTGGTCTTATCGCATGGGTGAGAGACTTTACATGGACTTCATATGATTCAGTCATGTCACAGTGATGCATATGTAATTTATAAGTATGAAAAAACTCGTATCTGCTAAAATTACTGAAGATTCTTCAACCTTTACAAGATAGACCCAAGGGATTTCCTTGGGATTTCCTTGGGATTTCCTCCATCAAAACATTTTACAACAAGCACAGCTAATGATGGAGAAATGTCATTATGATGGATGTATTAGAGGATGTGTAAAAAGGCAGTAGATAGTTCAGGAACAATATCGCAGAGTAGGGTATAAAGTTAGGAACTGATGGATTGAATTGTGTCAATAAAACTTTGCGTCCCGATTTCCTCAGCCTCTTTCCTTTAAAATCTGCTTCCCTATTACTGACAGATTCGAGCAACTATGGTCAAACTCCAACTTCCCATGCTCCAAAACACTCTACCTAGATATCCAAGTGCTCAGGTCTCCTCTTCATGAGAGTTCTAGCCCACTCTGAACTGCCAGGGCTGTTTCTCAGTTCCCACAGACTCCTTGGCTAAATTCTGAATTCTTACTGATGACCTGTGCTGATCAGCCTAGACCCTGTGACCTCCTTTTCCCTGCTGCCATATACTAGGATCTATTCCACATTGATGTCACGTTCCACAATTTTCCTAAAAGTTTTCTCTCCAAATGGTCAGGAATCCTGAAATCTCATTCAACCTATTGCTGCACCATGATAGCCCGTTTTAGTTTTGTCAATTCTTTTCAGCACCAGTTCAGCTTGGGCTGCCTGTGTGTGTGGAGAACTCATTGACTATGATAGTAACACATGGCCAAATGACCAAGTTCATAATCATAGAACTCATTATTAGCAATGCCATGAGCAACGGCCAGCAGTTATAAAAAAGTGCTGGAAAAGTTTCCTCCAATGACTATTATGTATGATTTATTCAGCATGTCATTTGTTTTTTTTTCAAATTAACTCATTAATTGTCAAAGATTAGTCTTGATTCATCTTGTGTGAATGGGGAAATAACAAAGGGATTTACTAAACTGGGAGCATGTAATGAATGACTTAACCAAACATCATGCACAGGATATATTGTTGGTGTCCTCTGGCCTGCCAGGAGTGGCATTTTGTGAATTTGCAGATAATTCAGCGCTATCTACTGATTGCACGATGAACATAGAAAAGGGCACAATTTTCATCCAATACACCTTGCCATTTGGATTGATGTTCAAAACCTATAGACGACCTGCAGGGAAGCCCTCAGAAGAGGAAGTCTGCCAGTCAGCACATGAGGAACTGGATTTGTTTACACATGCAGCAGGGTTGTTAGCTGATCTTTGACTGAAGTTGTACTTGCTGATTTGATGAACCTATAAAGTCTGTGGTGCCTTGGCACTGTTTGTAAGCTTGTCCTCACAATGAAACTGACTGAATTCTTCGGCTTGGTCGGAACCTGTGCTTGACTTACTATGATGAGATCACTTACGTTTTAACAGCAATAGCTCAGAATTCATTATTCTTCAATCAATGACAGAAGTTCAATGCTGGGAATTTCATAAAACCTTACTTTCTGTTATTTTCATACAGACAGTGGTTCAATTACAATGCAGGAAAATTTGTTAAGTCCTGCATTAAAAAAAAGTAACATGATAGATAGGATTTTTGGGCCCTGCTAATGTTGGGAAGCGATGCCAACAGATGGATTTCCCAACCCCTTTCCTGATATTTGCCTTTTTGGACAGGGAGGACATGGGGTTTTCATGAGTAGTCTGTAGGTGTACTGTACCTGAGTTTCCAGATGGAATTTGACAAGGTCGGAGTGATTATAATATGATAGAATTTCTAGAATTTCACGCGTAGTCTGGAATGAGAAAATGGAGACTGGGTCTTAAACCAGGAACTTAAACTTAAATAAAGGCAATCACCAGTCCAGAGAGATAGGCCTAAGTAAAGTAAGTTCAAAAGTAATTGGCACAAATATGAAATGTTAGAAAAGCAGAGACAGACAGTTATGGAGACATCTCATAAGTCTCATCAAAGATATAGTCCATTGAAAGATTATGTGAGAAAGATAGACCATCTGTAGCTAACTAAGGAAATTAAGGATGACTGAAAAACACTGATGCTCAATACCAGCACTATCTACAAGTTAATCTGCAGAAATTCACCAAGGACCTTAGACAGCACCCATGATCACCACCATCTACAAGGACAGCAGATACATGGCAACATTAACACCTGTCAGTTCCTCTCCACGCCACTCACTATATTGACTTGGAAATATATCATCGTTCCTGCAGTGTCACTTTGCCAAAGTCCTAGAACTCCCTCCCTAAAAGCGTTATGGGTATACTTACCCTAAATGGACTGCAGCAGTTCCGTAAGCTCATCATCACCTCCTTGACTGCAACTAGAGGTGTCCAGTAAATGTTGGCCCAGTCAGCAACACCCACATCCTGTGCGTTAATATAAAAAGTAGAAAAGAACGATATATACTACTGTAAAGTTCAAAGGCAGCTCAGAAGATTATGCAAATTTAGAAACTATCAAAAGGAGACATAAAACGGGAAAAATTGGAGTATGAGACGTCCCTGTTCTCCTTCCATCCCTTTACTAAACACTGTTATTAAGCACCCATTCTTAACTATTTTGAAGCCATGTTTCCATTTTTGCAATTTTCATGCCTTCTTACAGGTACTTACAACTGTAGCTCACCAGTTTAATGCACTGCACTTTGTACATTTACGTACAGATACTGTAAACCTACCTTTGTATCCCTTACTGTCCTTTTTAGTCTGCTTTTGTTTAATATGATTTCATTTATAAATTTGTTTTGTTAGTTTAGATTTTGGCAGTTTTATTTTGGCATTATGTTGAACAAATGCTGTGATGGCCAGTGAGAAATGGAAGACGATTTATAGGGCTATGTGAATGAGGTCTTAATGGATAGCTGGAGCTGAAAGCCAGTGTCTAGTTTGCCTCCTCTTCCATTTACTCCTCTTTCTCTTCACATTCTGTGATAAATCTAGATTGCAAGATGACCCCTTACATTGATGATATGGTAGAGCATGCACAGATTACCAGGAAAGTTGTCCTCCATTTTACCAGGTGCTGCAGGACTTCTTCAATGCAGTACGTGCATTGGAAGCATTGTTTTGGGATACCAGTTGCCTATTTTATAACAATCTGTGCAGTAGCTTGACATTCATTGTAAACATGCTGACCGTTTTCTGGTGGAACAGTATCTGTCTCATCATATTAGACTCAACCTCACTTAAATTTAGTAGTAGCTGTTTGGTAGCTGTTTGAATTTGTCTCTTTCAAATACTACATTGAATTTGATGATATTAAGCTTATTAATAATAATAATAATTCATATTAATATTTCATAATATTAATAATTCACGGACCCATTAGGCTGTTAATTAACTATTGTTCATTGTTCATTTCTAAACATAATATGAATTGGGTATCTAATAAAGTAATAACACAATAACTATTAATATTACCTATCATTCGGCATTGTATGCATGGGTTGCACATCGGAATCATAATTCCCGTTGTCAAAAGAGATCTGTTGCTACCAAATAGACACTTTTTGGTTTGATGTGATGACTCTAATGCAGTTGACAGAAATCTGCTACAGATATCATGAAGGCAAAGTGACTGTTGCCAGGATTCTGACCATTGAGCTGCATGATTCACTGCCTATGGTCATACACCAACTAGACTTTGAAGCAGTAGAATCTCTTTTGGTTCCAGTATGGGGCATGGTTTACATGTGAAACTATCAAAGTGATATTTGTGCAGTCACTGGAACTCTCCACCAGGAGGAATACTGTGAACCTAGTGAAATTGTGTGTTCACTCTTAACTGTCTCTGGTAAGAAGGAACAAATGTCCTCAGCTCTGTTAGAATTCTAGAGAAATTCAATTGATTGTTCCACAATGCTGTGGATGTTGCAAGATATTGCAAATATCCCCAGTACCAGCCTTGAAAGAACCACACGTATTGGAGACAATCTATACGGTGAGAGCATTATTGAAGCATGGATAACACAGTGTGGAGCTGGAGAAACACAGCAGGCCAGGCAGCGTCAGAGGAGCAGGAAGGTTGATGTTTTGGGTCAGGACCCTTGTTGAAGCATGGATGTCTTACACATAATTCCCCACCAAAGTGTGAATAGAATATTTCCGAAAGCCAGTTGGTGAAGGAAGAAAACTAAGGCAGTTTGTACCTGCAAAAGCAGCATTTGTAGAGAGAGAACAGAGTTAATGGCTGGATTCTGCTACGATTCTACTTTAGAAATAAAGAGCTCTATCTAAATCAGTGTCATACTAGAGTCGAAATGTTAATTCTGTTTCTCACTCTGCAGATGCTGCCAGACCCACAGAGTTTTTCCCGCATTTCTATTTTAGATAACCAGCATCTGTGGTATTTTGCTTGTATTCACTTGAAATAGGTTTATTCACAAAGTAAACATTGCAGGTTTACATCTTCTAACTCCAATCCTTTGTAGGTGTCTCTTTATAGTTCCTCAAGTAACTATCGAATCAATACCCCCTGCTTGTGTAAACTTAACCTCACTTGATGAATTAATACACCCTCCTATTGAAAGCCCTTATCCCCTGTCCCCCTTCTCCTCCATTATCTACTGGCTTATGCTGCTCTGTGTAACCTCTATTCAAATCATGGTATATACTATAATATACTAACGTATCCATATCCGGGACCAATTAGTTTGTGTGGAAGCCTTGATGTCAAGTCAGAAACTTTCAGCACCTGCCACATCCTGTTGAACTTTGCAGCTTGAACCAGCAATAGAAAACACCATACAACTGTGGAATCATAGTTACAGCCAGAAGATATCAACCAGCAAATAACCTTCTTATAGTTGATGAACAATTGAAATAACTTTTCCTGTTGCTGAATACAGATACAGCCGTGCAAGATCAAGAGAGGGCACTGGGTGAAGCTTCAAGTCCACAATGACATGGTGTCAAATCAGTGTTCTAAACTTACTGATATCATTACTGACCTCCACTCCATACATTCGGGGCTCAAGTTAATACCTGCTGCAGTTTGCTCCATTAGATTGTGTTTATAGCCATTAATACAAATGAAGGAGCTTTGAAGGCTCTTGTAGTCCCCAGAACACAGACAGTAACAAGCCAAATTCACACACAACATCTCTACTTCATGAAATTTTCAGAGATTATCAGTGAATGTGATAAAATAGGAAAAAAAAGGCTTTTATTAGATATTTCAAATGGTCCTCATATGGTTAAAAGACAGCAGTAAACTTTGCATATTCGAGACAGGCAATTACAGGATATAAATAGCTCTATAGGGAAATGGGAGTACACAGTGAAAGCATTTTACCATTGAATGATATGTAATATGTGTTACAAAATGCCCTCAAGTTGTGGTATGGCAAAAAAAAATGAATTGCTGAATCTACACACTACACCATCTGTCTGATTGATTTGTTGTCCTGCCCTTTAATGGTGAGGTTGTAACAGGTTTTTGATTGATTACTACAGCAAGCAACGACTTCTCTGTTACATTGAAGACTTGTTACTTGTGTGCTGGCCCAGTGAGCTGAGGAATTGTGAACTCAGGAGACAAAGGCTATGCTTATGCAGGGGTTTATAATAACCAGGAATTTGCTCAGTCACATACCTGTCTGATGCCTTAACTCTTTCCACGCTGAACACCATACATTTTATGGACGTGGGTCAAATTTGTCAGAAAGAGTGATCTTGCTCATTTAACTGCTGGCTTTAGATCCAATCATATGTTATCCTGCAGCCTATTTTTATGCAACTTGTCATATATTATTTCAACATGCCACTCTTAAAGCTCAGAGAGATGAACAATGGGCAACTGTATCAATATTGATTGTTTATACTGTCACTGAAGGTCAAACTATCCCCAGTAGATTTAGGAGTTCATTAACATAGAGAATTTTTCAAATTCATGCTGCAGTAAAAGTCACAAAATGCTGAAGATTAATGGTTGAAAAGCCGTCTACACCATTTGCCTGAATCTCTGGTGGGTGAAACTTCATGCCAAATTGAAAAGTCATAGAAAATGATCCAGACAACAAAAATGTTTAAAAAGTTAGAAACCAAGTAGGAAGTCAATTGCAATGGATGGGTGGGGGAGGGGTTGATGGCTGTGGTGTTGGGAGTGGTGGAGAAAAACATGATTTGTTTAGCTGATGTCATTTTGAATTCCAGAATCAGTCAACGTACAATGAATTTTACCAACAGGTGGCACATATAATGAAAGGTTAATATCTAAAATATGTGGCACTTGACTCTCAAGAGTAAAGCCTTGCAGTGAAGTAGTTACACCACACAAAGCACTTACAAAGGAATTATTGTTGCATACCGCATGTATATAACTTTGCAATTCAGAAAGACCAGAAGCAGATGCCAAAGAAGAAGGAGCTGGCTCTCTAATCAAGAAACAACTACACACGAGGGAAAAAAAGTTGTGTAATATAACTCTCTGACTGCAGCTTGACAAAGGAGGCAAGTAAAGAATCAACAATGGTTTTGAATAAAACTTATTCAAGAAATGCTTGCACGTACATTTCTGTTTGGGCGATTACTCAGAGGGGATGAGTGGACAATAAATGCAGGCTGAACCAATGATGGACAACATTCTATAAATGAACTTTAAAAAAAAATCTCCTTTTCCATAGCCTCCATATATTACTCTGCTCCCAAGCCTTAAATCTCCAGGGCTTACAAATCATGTCCCTGTCATGCAAAACTTCTAAGTTTTCTTACTTGGTCCATGTAAAATAGAATTGATAATGGCCGTGGTGGAAGCAAAGTCATCTGGTCTACCCAAGTGTTGTTTTCTTGCCCTGAACTGGATTTTGCCTTCTCCCATTTATATCCTTGTTGGATGGGAGTGAAAGTGTCAACTCAGGTTGGAGGCTATTGGTGCTCTGACCATCTGCAAATTTTACAGCATTTTTTAATAGGCTGGGTCCTCTTTAGTTGAGTATCTGTGTTCATGCAGCCATTGTATGGGAAGAACCAGGAGGCTATCCACTAGGTAATGTTTGTTAACGTAATAATTGAAAATTTACCAATGATAATATTATCAGCTCAAGTTCTGTGGCTTACAAATATTTAATGTTGAAATAAATGTTTATCTCACCTTTGAAAACAGAAACTGTTGGAAAAAGGTCTGGCAGCATTTGTGGAGAGAAAGCAGATGCTATTAACATCCACATCAACACTGTGTTCAAATCCAACTCTTACTATAGGAAGGATATTATTAAATTGGAGAGAGTACGGAAAAGATTTCTCAGGATGTTGCAGGGATGGGAGGGCTTGAGTTATAAGGGGAGGTTGGATAGGATGGGACCTTTTTCACTAGAGTGTAGGAGGTTGAGGGGTGACCTCATAGAGGTCTATAAAATCATGAGAAACGTAGAAAAGTTGAATAGCAAAGGTCTTTACCTGGTGGTAGGGGAATTCAAAACTTGAGGGAATATTTTATAGACAGTGATTTAAAAGGGATCTGAGGGGCAACCTCTTCACACAGAGGGTGGTTCGTATGTGGAATGACCAGCCAGAGGAAGTGGTAGACACAGGTACAATTATAACATTTAAAATACATTTGGACAGGTACATGAATAGAAAAGGTTTAGAGGGACATAGGCTAAGCACAGATAAATGGGACTAGTTTAATTTGGGAAACTTGGTTGGCATGGACGAGTTGGACTGAAGGGTCTGTTTCTGTGCTGTATGACTCTCAGAAGTGAAATTGAGTGTTGGAAGATAAGAAACCCAATGTGGGGATAAGTTTGGCAGAAACAGAAAGGTGAGATTAAAAAAATCACCTGTTTTGACGAAGGGTCACTGGACCTGAAGTGTTAACTCTGCTTTCTTTGCACAGGTGCTGCCAGGCCTGCTGAGTTTTGCTAGCAATTTCTGTTTTTAAACGTGAGATAAATCTTTATTTCAACATTAAATAATTATAAGCCACAGAAAATAAGCTGATAATAGTATTATTGGTAAAATTTCAGTTACTACATTGACAGAAGTAATGGAATAATTTGCTGATAATTTATGGGTCACCAATAGTAATAGATATGATTGTTTTACAATTTGTCTTAGACTAGTGGAAATCTTACAGTAAACCAGTCATTTTCAGGTTGGCAGATCATAACTAGTGGGGAGCAACGAGGAGCAGTATTTGGGAGTTAACTATTTGCAATGAGTTATGAGTCAATGAAAGGACCAAAATGGTAATGTTCTGCATTTTCTGGCATTACAAAACTAAGTGAGACCACACATTATAATGGGGACAGAAAGAGGGTGCAAAAAGATTCATACAAGCTTAGTGAGTAGATAAGAGAGTGGCAAATGGATTATAATGTAGGAAAATGGGAAATTATTCAATTCTGTCAGGAGAATGGAAAAGTAAAATATTTTTTGAAAGATGAGAACATACTAAATGTTAATGATCACGAGAATTTAGGTGGAATGAATCACCAAAAAAATGTAGGGACAGCAACAGTTACGAGGTAAATGAAATGATAGCTTACACTTTTAGATAATTAATAGATCTCATAGAGTCGGAATATACATTTTTCATAGCTACTTTATAAATTATTGTCTATTATTCTTTGGGTATATTGGCACCAACCAATCTGAACCTTTATGAAATGAAATGTGCAATATTGTGAATGCCCTAGCAGATATTGCAATTGTGGCAGCAGAAATGGCAAATTTTGGTGAGTATCTCTTCCATAGTGAAGACTTGGATTTAAACAGTCTTTATCTACTCCTTACAAAACCAAATTGGCCCTAACAGAAATAGGGTGGAAGGGATCATCAACAGAACTCCAGAGCTGAGTTTAAAGTGACTACCTTAAACATCAAAGCAGCATTTGATCACGTATGTGATCAAGGAATCTTATGTGAATAGGAATCGGGGAATAATACTCCACTGTTTGAAGTCATACTTAGCACAATAGAAGATGGTTGTTGTTGTTGGATGTCAGTCACCTCAGCCCCAGGACATGCCTACAGGAAATCCTCAGGGCAGTGTCTTAGGTCCAACCATCTTTGGCTCTTTTTCCATTGCCTTCACTTCATCATAAGGTCAGAAGTGGGAATATTTATTGATGTTAGCAATAAGATCAGCACCATTCACAGCTCCTCAAATACTGAAACTCTCTGTGTGCCGTGCCGATTTGTAGCAAAACATGGATGATATCCAGTGGCAAGTAATATTCCTGCTACACAATTGTCAGGAAATGACTATCTCCACCCAGAGAGAATTTAATCAACCCCCAAGCTGGTGTTCATTGGCATTACCATTGCTGCATTCTCCCACTATCAATATTCTGCAGTTTATCATTGACTTGGAGCAGCCATATAGTGTCTGAAATAGAGGCAGTTTCACATCACCAAGTCACCCTTTATTTTCAAATGAACAGTCCTTGTCCATAGTACTGCCTCAGACAGAATAAGGCACCAGAGTGTAAGTATCCCTGATACTCAAACTTTTTATGTAAGCCAGGGCTCCCTGATTGGACCAGCCCCTATCAGGGAGCTCATACTCAATGAGGTCCAGCTAACTGAATTCATTACAGTCACTGCAATAGCTACAACAACAAGTGAGAGGCTAGAAATCCTTCAGTGACTAACACACCTCTTGTCTCTCCAAAGCCTGTCCACCACCTACAAGGCACAAGTCAGGAATGAGATGGAATATTGAACGGGTGCAACTCCAATGACACATAGGAAACTAGACACCCTTGCTGTTGTTGGTGTAAATATGAGATGAATGTCCACATGTAGTCTTCAGTGCTATGGGTAAAAACCACTTTCATACAGGAATCAGACATTTTTGACAATACTGATTTGTATTTAGAATGTGCTTAACTGTGACATACAGTTTATGATTTGACATAGTGCCATATTGAACCCATCAATGATCGAGGCGACATGACACAGTTGGGGCTAATGCTGTCAAGCCTCAAACCAAAGTAGAGCTCATCACAACTGTGGAATTCTCTTTTTTTATTGTGTGAGTTTGAATTACCTCCGGGAACTCCTGCAGATTTCCATACCTCCGCTGCTGTTACATTATACTGTGCCCAAAACTAACTCCTGCAGCCATATTTCCATGCCTAATGGACCATCATTGTGACTCTAAATCCCTTTCAGAGGAGTCTGTATATTGTCATCTCTGATTCAGACATCTCTGCCTGCTTTCTGATGTGGTCCACTTCATGTTCTCTGTGTTTCACAGTCTTCAGGTTTAAGAGCTTGTCACCCTGAAACTTGAGCTTGCACCCCTTCAGCTGATTGTGTTTCTGCAAATACAGTTGTCCAAGAAACAAGAAACAACCTGGAGTTCCCACAAGATATAGAATTTGCATCAGATTTGTTACCTCAGGACACCTTCTCCTATCTACTAACTAGACGTATCAGAAATAAATTTAAGATTTAAGTATCTTAACATTTAAAGTTAAAAGTTTAACATTTATTAAAACTAGATTACTTAATTTTGTAGTTTACGTTAGATTCTAACCTCAATATTACCGTTGATTGTTACCTTGCCTTGGGCTTTTCTCCTGTTCTTTGTTTGAGATGCCATGTGTTCACTTTTTCACTTTGTGGTTTCTTTGTGATGCTAACTGCCCATCTTTCTGTGCCTATGCTGCCTCAAAGAACCTCTATAAATGATTCTGGAGTTAACATTCTATGGCCTTTCCAGTGCATATGATGATGATTCAAGCAAAACTGTAGTGAAAGGTTGGAAAAGAAGCCAGAATTTTAGCCGGGGCCATCCTGTAATCTGTTTGGGAGCAAATCCTGTGCATGGCTCAAACAAGGCTCAAACAGGGTGGGAATGGTCTGGTATTCCCAAATGAAGATTACAAAATTCTTCTGTTTCTTAATGAAAGGTGCATATTGTGTGTGGTCCCTGCAGTTTGGAGGCGATCTTACAGTTTAAAATGAATTGCCTGGCATATTGCACCCGTGGGCACTTAGGAAATAGGTACAATGCAATTTTGTTTCTATGCTTCCAAATATGTGCAATAAATTACGTAACTTCTTAATGAAATATATCAGAAGTGCTCCTGGTTTTTCCATCTACCCTCACTATTTTATTTCCAGTGGAAGTCATCAGGCTTATAGTGTCTGAGTTCTCTGACAATTTAAGAGAATGCTGTTTTAGTTATATTCCTTTGGGTACTATGAGTAATGCAAAAATGTTTTATGTTACTCAGCAAAAATACCTTATGCTCCAGATTTCTGATTAAAATTTTAGTCTAGCCACCCCACCCTAAACAGTGTTAAATTCCTTTAATACTCTGTCACATATCTAGTCATTAGTTCTGGATCAACATCAAGAATAAAAAACACTTTATTTTGCATGTCTGCAGAAACTCATTCATGCTGGCAGGTAGCACAAAGAATGCTGTAGAAATGTTATACACGAATACCATTGTATGCTAATTGAAACATCTAAGGTTAGCTAAGAGGTTAGGTAAGAGGTTCCCAGAGAACGTTTAAAAATAAAATAACTTTAACGTTAATCTTGAGTTAAAGTATAAGGGAGTAGACATTTTCTTCATACAATCTAAAGGAACAGAAACTTTTTTCAGTATTCATTCATAGGAAATATACATTATGGCAAGGATGACATTTATTATTAATGCCTAATAATGCTTGAGAAAGAGGTTTTGAGCTTCCTTCTTGAATTGCTGTGGCGATGAAAGTGTTAATGGGAAGGTAGTGCTATTTTGAAAGAGTAATGATGAAGGAGCGGCTATGTAATTCCAATTTAGGGTACCGTGGAGGGGTAAAGTACAGATGTAATGATCCCACAATAGCCGCCCTTGTTCTTCCTGCTAATAGAAGTAATACATTTGGGATGTGCTTTTGGTGACTTTTTGCAATGCCCAGTGTAGATGATATGCTGCTGCAATTGATGATGGAGGGAGTAAATGCTTAGAGTGTTTGATGTGATCCTGGTCTGACCTGCATTCTCAGCTTCCTGGGTGTTCTTTGTAGCTGAGTTCATCCAAGTAAAATAAAGGTATTCCATCACAATCTTGACCTTTCAGATTATTGTTACATTCCAGTGTTTGAGGGTGACTGTTGCACTTTTTGCATTATAACAGTGATTACCTTGAATAATGAACCTGTGAGAAGTATTGTGTAAGTGCAAATTTTGTCCTTTATTTAGTCTGATTGTGACAAAATGGTGCCTGAAACCAAATGGCAGTGATATGCAATGCTTTAAATGATCACAAATATGATCCATCATTATATGAAAATATAAACGTAATTTTGGCTCTGTGGGCATGTTTTATTTGTACATGGGATATGAGCAAAACAGACAGGCCAGTATTTATTGCTCACCTCAAATTACCACGGCGAAGTTCTTCAGTAATATAGCTCTAGCAAGGGTGTGAAGTGATATCTCTTGTTCCGGGATAGGTGGGACTCAAGAAGTATGGAAAATATCTCAATTGTTTACCTATACTATATAAATTGCTTTGAGCTTGAGATTTTGGACCGAGTCATGGACTGAGCTCAAGTCTCATCATTTAGGGACAAAGTACTGAGCAAACAATTGGAATATATGGCCATCCAATCCCAGGTCCTGATGGCCTACGTCCTAAGGTCATAAAGGAAGTGGTAGCAGAGACAGTGGATCCATTGGCTATAATATTCCAAAATTCCACAGGTGTGGGAAGGCTCTGGTAGATTGGAAAACTGCTAATTTCAGTACAAAGGGGAAGGGAATCAGGAATTAGGAAACTATAGCCCAGTTAACTTAACATGTGTCATTGTTAAAATCAATTATTAAAGAAGTAATAACAAGTCATTTGGAAAGTCAAAATACCATCCATCAGAATCAGTATGGTTTTATGGAGCATATATTATACTTGACTAATTTAGTACAGTTCTTCATAGATGTAACAGGCAATGTGGGTAATGGGGTATCCAGCAGATGTAGTGTATTTGGACTTCCAGAAGGCAGTTGATGACATGGTACACTAAAAGTTTTTACATGAGGCAAGGCTATATGGCATTGTGGTAATTTATTAGCTTGGATAGAGGATTGATTAACAAACAGAAAGCAAAGAATCAGGATTAATTAGTCTTTTTTTACATTGGCAAGATGTAATGAGTGGGGTGCCACATGGTTTGGTCCAGAGGTCCCAATTATTTACAATCTGTATTAATGACTTGCATGTGGGGATAGAAAGTATTATAGCCAAATCTGTACATGATACCAAAATAAGTGGGAAAGTAAGTTGCAAAGAGAAAATAAGAAATTTACAAATGGATACTGTTATGGACCAGACCAGAGGCCCGGAAAATGTGTTAAGGGGTGGCGCAGACCATAATATCTTCTCATTTTAAAGGTACATGTGAAGTGCCGTATTCTAGATGTGGTGCACATGGTTAACCTACTCGATGTTGAGCAAAACACAATTTATTTTAACATTATAGTTAAAATACATACAAAAGAAAGAGGAATTTAGAATAACTTAACTGTTGGAAAACTTAACCAAATAATAGATACTGTGCCTTTTACTAACTAACTGTTCCAGTATAGTAACATCCCATAAACACGCCCCTTGGTGAAAAGGCAAATTTGGACACAGATTCTTACATGCAGTTCTCCATCCAGGAGGTAAAAAACATCAAGACAGATTTCAGAGGAAGTAACATCTGGGAATCATTCACTGAAGCTTCCAACTCTTCTGAGGCCTCAAACAGCTTCTGATGCTACAGAAAAAAAGATCAAAACCCAAAAATTCTGATCTGTGAGGGCTGGCCACGACTATTCAGGCTGTTAATAAAAACCCAAGGACTCCTAAATTGTTTACTTAAGACTTCTTCACTCTGCCTTTGCAACCTCTCTTTTAAAAAACCCAAGACAAAATAACCTTTTTCAAAGTGACAGCATCATTAGAGGAATGGGCAGATGAACTTTAAAGTGGATAAGTGTGAGGTTATCAATTTTGATAGGAGGAATAAAAAGGCAACTTATTATTGAAATGGAGAGAAACTCCAGAGTTAATAGGAACTGCAGATGCTGGAGAATCCGAGATAATAAGGTGTGGAGCTGGATGAACACAGCAGGCCAAGCAGCATCATAGGAGCAGGAAAGCTTGACGTTTCGGGCCTACACC
>JAHRHZ010000014.1:49177608-49194907 GCA_024137785.1 Ginglymostoma cirratum
CGGGTCTAGGCCCGAAACGTCAAGCTTTCCTGTTCCTATGATGCTGCTTGGCCTGCTGTGTTCATCTAGCCCGACACCTTGTTATCTCGTTCCCTAGGCAATGTGCCTGTTTGTTGTCACCCACAGACTTTTGATTACACTGCCTATTTTCCCACCTTTTCTGAACGTTTTTTGCCTTGACCCTGAGCTTTGTTTACCGAATATTATAACTAGTTCCCAGGTGATGGGGCCTGCTGAAGTCATTTTCTTGTCCAAAAGTAAAAAATAAGGTTTAATTACATGAGGTGAAAGCTCAGAGTAAAGGAAAGGCAACAGAAGGATATATTTACCTCTAGGCCTAGTATACTGAAAATGTCAAATACCTGACAAGTTGATGTTGGAAAGCAAAGTGATTACTTTCATACTATCGGTTCTATCTTCGCATAACAATAGTAAATCAGAGATCTTTCTCCCTCATTACTTTTCTTTCAAGCTGCACCACCAGCAAGCTACTGGATAAGTTCACTTTAGCGATATTCTTCTGTGAACCTGCTAAGGCAAACATTACTGACACACGCAATCTCGCTGAATAACCATATAAAACAAAGTAAGATAATTGAGTTGTACCAATATGGGACCGTCATACCCATATAGTGAACATATACCTATACCGTCAACACTATTGCATAACTTAGGACTTTTCTTCCAGTCAGACATCTTGTTCTGCACATTCTTTCAAGTACAGGTGTGGTTGACTCCACATTCACCTTTGCACAATGGTATCCCATGCCCACTGGGTCCTGTGTCTTTTTTTCATTGGATGTCTTTCTTTCCTGTTGAGAACATTTTGATATGGGCTGATCTTATCCACAGTAGTTTGATGTGTTTCTTCTGCATGCTTAATGTTTTCCTACTTTCAAAATTGTACACTTCTCGATTGGACTAATAAATATGCATCCTGTAGCTGGTAGATACACTGATTAATACTGGTTCAGCAATAGAATTAAAGTTGAATTCTAACTGGTTGGTCAATTGTGCACTGGATGCAATGCATTTAATGTCCAGCAAAGTGCTCCAAGTAAAATTATGTTTTCCTGGAAGGAATAAAGGAATTCAAATTTAGTACAGTAGAATTCTAAGTAGACATAAAGTGTGTTACTATGCTTATGTTTGCTTCCTACATTTTTCTTAATTCTTTTGGATATAAAATTTCCTGACTAAATCAATATCTTTGTTCCTATTAATGAATGTCTTTTTGCTGGAATTTCAAATAGCTGAAAAAGAAAGTGCTTGACAAATGCCCCCAACAGTGTATGACTTTCTTTGTGTTTCTTATAACAAAGAGAATTCTAGTTCTTGAGCTGCAAGTGTTAAACTCACTTGGAATGGCTCCTCCTTATACATTGGTTTAAGTTAAGTGCATTGCTTCTCATAATGTGTGGAGAGGGAGCTCTTGGTATGTGCACACGTCCTTTGACTTAAACAGCTGCGTGTCTTGACACATCAGTTACAGAGGCATTTTACAGCATCATGTGCTTTGATCCAAAGCTGTGCCCCTTCCATGGCTGATGGACTAGTGTGGTATGTTATTGTTAAATCCATAGCAAAAGCTATGGTTGGTTGGGTCAGGAATGTGACAGGTATTGCCAATTAAAATATTTTTGTAGCTGAAACCAGTCTAAGCATAGCACCTGCCTAGGAGAGGAAAGTAAATCTCACATGGGCCAACCTTAACACATTAGTGTTAAACTAACATTGTTAGCTCCCATCTATAGAAGACATTAAAAGAACTATATAATGCAATTCACCAATTGTCCAAAAACACCATGCCTTTGCTGCCTCTTAGACACGTGAATGATCGTTATTCAAAGAAATTATGAAATGAACCAAATTGACTATTTGTAAAACCAGTCTCATTTCACGTGATCTGAATCATTGAATTAACTTGCTACATGTGCAAAATGCATCAAATTTAGCAGTCTTTGGTGCTTTAGCATTGGAAGACATAACAAGAGTACATTGCCCACTGTTGCCAAACTATCATTTGAAGACAGTTGGAAGGCTGCGCTTGAAGTAATTTCTTTTCTTTGCATTAATTCTGTGCCTGAGCTTCCTGATGGGCTAAATTAAGATGGGAGAATCTAATTAATCTGGCAGACTGAAGAGGAGCTGTCCATTTATTTGTTTTGTCTTCAGGCTATGAATTGGATTACAAAAATTCCAGAGGTTTGAATCCAAAATAAATTGACCAATCATACACCCATCTTCATGTTCATATTTGTACACACTACTCTTTAACAAAACACATCTGGAAGCCCACAATGATATATCTAACTTTTGGCATTCTGATCTGTGGCTGTGGATTGATGTTCTAGGTGAAGGATGCTTCAATCTGCAACCTTTTATCTATTTTATCAGTTATTTTTATCTTTGTACATTGAAAGAGCTTAGGAAGAAATCTTACCCTGAGCTCCATTGATAAGAGCAACATTACATAATACATTAGTCACCAGTCATATGTGATTAACTGAGAATCTAGATCTGCTGAGCTCCATTTAAAAGTTTAAACATTACAATTTTCATTTGCACAGTGCCTCTAAAATGCCCAAGGAGCCTTACAAGAATGTTGCGGAATGGAATTTGATATCAAGCCACAATGAGATTTTAGGTGAGATGACCAAAAAATGGCTAAAGGCATAGATTTGTAAAATAATATCTTAAAGGAAGAAGTTGTCGGTGGGAGGTTGGGGGCAGTGGTGGTGAATAAGTATAAGAAGGAAACTCCAGGCTAATGGTATGACATGAGAATAGTTTCATGGATGAGAGCTTGCATTTAAGGAATGGAAAAACCTCAGCTTTTTGCTTTATAGAACATAGAACAGTACGGCACAGTACAGGCCCTTCGGTCCACAATGTTGGGCCGTCCTATTATTCTACTAAGATCAAACTACCCTGCATACCCTTTGTAGAAGAAAGGGTTTGATAGAGGTTTTCAAATCATAATGGGGCTGAACAGAGTAGTTAAAGAGAAACTATTCTGATTAGTGGAAGGGTCCAGAACCAGAAGATACTGTTTGATGGTAAAAAGACAAAAGGAGCAATGGCAGTGTGTGGAAAAAAAAATTTGTACAGCAAAGAGCTAAGATCTGGAATGCACTGCCTGAGAATATGTTGGAGGCAGATCCGATTAAGGCTTTCAAAAAAAGGGATGATTATCTAAAGAGGAGAATTTGCAGTACAGGAATGGAAAATGGAGTGCGATAGGTGAGTCCTTCTTGCAGAGAGCCAGTAGATAGACAATGGGCTGAAGGGCCCTCTTCAGTATTGTTTTCATTTGATAATTCTTTGATATGAAAAGTCAGCATTTGGGAGGCAGTTGGTTCATTGGCAGCATGACTGGTTTGTGATACACAGTGATGCCAACAGTGCAGGTTCAATTCCAACACAGGCTAAGGTCACCACAAATGTCCTCACTTCTCAACCTAGCTCCTTGCCTGAGAGGAGGTCACCCTTATTTAAACTCAACAACACTTGTCTCTCTCTAATTAGACATCAACTCAATGGTCCTTTGGGGCTTTGACAATGACTACTATTTGCAGAAGACAGAGATTTCATGGCATTATAAGGCTCACCAGATAACAGAGCTACAGTAGGACCAAGTCCAAAAAGGAACTGAAAACAAGAATTATATTTTTTTAAAATTGAGATGTTGATTGATAGGAGCCAATGTAGATCATTGAGTAGGGGAGTGATATGCAAACAGAACTTTGTGTCAGGGTACAATGTGGAATTTAGCCAGAAATGTACTAGAATGATCAAATCCATGGGTAACAAAGGCATGGATAAAAGAATCAACAGCAGATGAGCTGAGATAAGGATGAAGCTGGCTAATGTTATTGAGGTGGAAATAAGCAGTTGCAGAGATGATGTAGATCGACAATTAGAAACTCATCTCAGTTTCAAATATGATACCACGGCCTCATTCAGTTTTGATCAGGGAAAGGGATGATGTTGGTTGATAAAGCTAAGAGTTTGTTCATAGAACTGAAGGCAACAGATTTGTTCTTCCCAATATTTAATTGTAGGGAATTCTTGTTCATCCAACACCAGATATTTAACAAGCTGTCTGGCAATTTAGAGGCAATGGCGAAATTGAGACAGGTGGCATGGTAGAGCATGAAAGAGAATTTTTATGCAAAATATTCCCTCATAAGATTAAGTGGAGTGAGTCCATGAGGGGTCGTCAAGGAAATGAGGCTTGGACCAAATGGGCTTTCCAAATGGAATAATGCTTCTGTGTCCTATAATAGACACTTTCAAGATTTCCTTTTCCCAAGTTTACACCTGGAAGTAAAATCTGAAGCTGGTACAAATGTTTTTTTTTGTGTGAACATAAACGATCTTCATTTATATTCATATGAGAAACTGAAGTATCACTAATAGGACACAAAGGATTAGTCTACTCGTGATGTTGCTAATGTGATCAGAATGCAATGCATGATGGCATTACAATCCTATCATCTAACTCTAGCTCTTTAAAAAAATGGATGGCTCACCCTTTAACACTACTCCACTGACATTGCTTTCTGACCCTTCCGCTGTGGTTCTCCTTCATCTCAGTGACTACCACCACTTATTATTTAAACCTAGTCATATTATTGACAATAATTCCTTTCTGTTTCAGCAATGGCCTTCAGCACAAACAACCCCTCATTCATATAAGACACAATGTTTAAATTATTGCATTTTTATCATCTCCATTCCTTTTAGCTAGACAACAATAACGTTGTTTCTTTCAATCCCTAAAAGAAGCATTCTCTTGTAAGTCTAAGTTGCTGCTGCAATCTTCTACATTTGATGAGTCCACCTTAGTGTTTCTTTGTTGAATGCGCCTGACCTCAAGTGGAACCCTGAGTTCTTCATTACTTAAAACTGCCTCTAAGAAGCTTGCCTTTCTTTTCCATGTAAATATGTTTTTGGTTTCAACAAATCTGCACTCTTTATGAAGTATAAGTCCATATCTAGCGATGCTTCTGTACATTCTTCTTGCATTCTTTGACAAGATTGAACAAAAAGCATGCCGGCTGACAAACAACAGCTCTTTTTTATTATTAGCTTCCCACATCTCTAACACCAATATTTCAATGTTAAAGCTAGTAAGCGCTAAGAAAGAAAGAAATGTGAAGCTCACTGAAGCTGGCAGTCTCTAAGTAAAGTGAACATGCATTAGTGCTATTTAAAGCAAGACAAGGTCCTCAAGATGCATATATTTCTGTCAGGTAAAAAAAACTTAGAAACATTGAATGGCGGAGCAATAGTAGGCCATTCAGCCCTTTGAACCTGCTCTGCCATTCAATATGACCATGGCAGATCATCCAAATCAGTATACTGTTTCTGCTTTCTCCCAAATTCCTTTGATCCCATTAGCGTTAGGAAATTGAACCTATTCTTTCTTGAAATTCTTCCATGTTTTGGCCTTAACAGGTATCTGTGGCAGACAATTCCATAGATTCACCATTCTCTAGGTGAAGAAATTTCTACTCATTTCTGTCCTAAAAGGCTTGCGGCTTATAGTTAGGATGCAGCCCACTATTTCTAGTTGCCCCAGTCACCAAAAATATCCTTCCTGCATCAACCCTGTATAATCTAGATAGAATTTTGCTGTTTTTTTTTGTGAATCCCTCATTCTTGTAAACTCTAGTCAATATTGTTCTAATCAATCTAGTATGCCCTGTAAATCATTCCCACCATCCTAGCAATCAACCCGGTAAATAAAGCCTCTTAGCATTTCTTCCATAACCTGAACATCCTCCCCTCAGACAGAGGTAACACAGTATGGAGCTGGCGGAACACAGCAGGTCAGGCAGCATCAGACAAGCAGGAAAGTTGATGTTTTGGGTCGGGACCTTTCTTCAGGGTTTCCAAAATGGCACACAATACTCCAAGCATGGTCTTGTCAATGCTCTGTACAGTTGCAGCAAGATATTCCGGCTCCTGTACTTGAATCCTGTTTCTTTGAAGGCCAAGATACTTCGCCTTCTTCACCACCAGCTGCACCTGCATGCTTACTTGATGCTGCTTGGCCTGCTGTGTTCATCCAGCCCCACACCTTGTTATCTCGGATTCTCCAGCATCTGCAGTACCTTTTATCTCTGCTTACTTCCAGTGACTGGTCAGAAATCACATGACACCAGATTATAATCCAACAGGCTCATTTGAAAACTCAAGCTTTCAGAGCCTCGCTCCTTCTTCAGGTGTTAGTGAGAGAGGTAGTATCAGACACAGAATTTATAAGTAAAAGATCAAAGGATGACACCACTGATGAGGATGTACTAAACAAACCTAAGATGCCGTTAAATCTTGAATCAGTTAGGAGGTTTTAATTGATTCATATGTATAGGTAAATCCCTGAATTCCTTTGAAGTCACTGTCCTGAGAGAACTAAAGGTTTTATCAATGTAAAGAAGAGGTGATATTTTAGGTCAGACAGTGCATGTTAGGTGTGAGGCTTTGTTTAGAATCTGTTTGTGTTTTGGTTTGGAGTCAGACTGGTTTTATTTCTAAAGTAGGAATTTATTAAATGCCACATTGACTGACTGACCCCAGAATGGAAATGTGAAACAACAGGGGGCATAGGTTTAAGGTAAGAGAGAGGAAAGTTTAAAGGAGATGTGAGAGGCAAGTTTTTTCTACACAGAGGGTGGCAGGTACCTGGTGAAGTGGTAGAAGCAGGTGTTTAAGAGTCATTCAGACAGACACACGAACAGGCAAAGAATAGAGGAAAATGCAATTAGTTTAGAATGGCATCATGGTCAGTACAGGAATGAAGGGTTGAAGGGCCTGTTCCTGTGCTGTACTGTTCTATGTCCTATAGTGCTGAGTTTGGTAGTTTGATGATGAAATGAGGCTGATGTTTTAAATAGTTTTTATCCATTTTATTCTAAGAATTTGGAAGATTCCATTGAAGTTCAGTAAGTAGTTACTCAGGAAAAGTTAGATTATTAAATACCTAATCTAACACCTTTGTAACTATTAAACTAACCCCAACTTAGCTCATATACTCTCAATCATTCAATATGGTCATGCGCCTGAGCGTGGCCCTGACCCGATACTGCCTTGTACCCCTCTCCCCCTCATCCTTCCCTCACCACTGGCCCCTCCCAGCTCCTCTCTGGTCCCAACACCTCCCCACCTCCCTCACATTCCAGGCCTGACTTCTCCCGATACTTTCCCTTGTCCTGAGCTGGTTCTGATTCCTCTTCCCCACTCTGGACCTGACCCCCACATCCTCCACTATTTGACCTGATTTTGACGGCCCCGCCCACCCACTGCAGGCCCAACAACCCTATTTGCTGCCACTTCCAAGTCCCTGGACCGTTCCAGGTCCTGACACCACCACGAGCAATTCCACCACCCCACCCCCTAGAGACCTGACATCCTCCCCACCCTGTGCTGAACCTGACATCTGCCACATCTTCTGACTTAACGCTAAATACTCCATCACTTACCCGTTCCCTTTGCCATCTTATATCCTGGCACCTTACTTACCTAACAACCCATCTGGAGTCCTACTATCACATCATCCTAACCTCACAGTTACCTTAATTCTTTGGCAGTAGCTATCAAGAGGCATGATTTGCCTCTCGCTGGCTCTTCTTCATTATGAGGGATCTGTCAGAATGAAAGCACAGCCCTGCATTTCTGAACGAGCCTTGACTGGAAACTCCTGTCAGAAATGTGGAGCTCTTTCACCACATCAGAATGAGAGAGCAGAAAATTCTGACCTAAAGATTCGGTGGGTACTTGAGAAAATACTTGCAAAAATATGGGACATACACCCCATTGGATAAATAATCACCTCAGTCTATATTGTTACGCATATCTTGACATACTTTGCCAAGATATTCTTCAAAGCAGTCAAACAACAATGTGTCTAACTTCCCAATAATTTTACAGACTGTGGTGAATATATCTAATCACTTATCTGCATGAGATTCTTCATTTTTGAATTTGTCGTTAACATCTTTCTGAATTTTGGTGTGTCCATTCAATCTTCTTTTGACGAAAGAAGGAATACAAACTCAAATTTGAATTTATACTTTCAGAGATCTATGTCCAGGAAGCATTTTTTTTTTGAACCTATATCAATGTCTACTTGAAGACAGGATATCATAAGTTGCAGATAATATTCCAAATATGGTCCATACAAAACCTTGTTTTGATTTTTTTAGAGGAATCCACTTAAGATGTATCGTGTCATTTGGGTTGGCGCGCATTTTTCGAGCTTCAAACGAGTTGTGACATTAAGTGGCTGAGAAGCATGTACTACCCTCATTTTGCAAATGATTCGTTAAGGGTTTTACCACCCAACAATGGAAGGATTAGCAGTATTGCATTATCAGATTGCTTAACTTGTAGGCACTGTGACACATTACATGATGGAAACAATAATTCTCAAAGTTAATATGATCACTATGGACACCATGGGAGCTTCCTCATTACATTAAAAATAATCACAGTTGGTGTTTTAGTTTTGCTAATGAATGACATAAATACCCATAAACCAATGCATTATCTAAAGGCTAGTTTTGCGGCTTAGTAGTGGGCTCAATTTGTAATTGTTGCTGTGTAACTCTAATCTGCTACCCTGGGCCTAGATTCCATATTGATGTAAAACATAATCCCCATGGATTCTTGCAATTAAGAGCTTGTTTACCTAGGCTGATAAGTTGATTTCAGGAGGAAACAAAAATAGATAAAATTATAAATAGGCCAAACAGGAGCAAACACACAGGATAGAATGTTATAGGGTGGCAGATGGGTGAGTGGTGTAAAGTTGATAATAATGCCATGGGCTCTTTTCCTAGTGGCACCCACCCCGGATGCCACCATCATTTTTTAGAAAGCCGAGTGGAATTGTGCTGTCCCCTCACTCTTGGATACATTCAGGCCCTTTAAGCGGCCAACCAATGGTTACTTAAGGGCCACTTACCACCTTGCAATAATTCTTTCTGCAGTGGGTGGTAACTGGAACCTTGTTTGAAACTTGGCAGGTCCTCCTTCTTGGTGTCAGGGGAGCAGGAAAGTTGACGTTTCGGGTCGGAAAGGATCCCGACCCGAAACATCAACTATCCTGCTCCCCTGATGCTGCCTGGCCTGCTGTGTTCTTCTAGCTCCACACTGTGTTATCTCTGACTCCAGCATCTGCAGTTCTTGCTACCTCCTTCTTGGTGTATTAGCTAGAAAGTGGGGAGGGGTTACCTTCTTTGTTATTTACCTTGGCCCATTGGATACCATCTGGAATTTTACCTATCTCCTTGGTCCCTCTAAAACAGCACCCAACAATTCTTATCAATCTAGCCAGGGAAACTTAGCTTGTCCTGCTGAGACCCTTCAACTTACTTCTCCAACTGGCTCCATCGAAGTTCTCCGGGTGCTTGTTGCAGTTCCAGCAGTGGCCACCACTCTGAGAGGCAGTGTTGGGACCAGAGAGATGTTGACCATTCACTTGGCTGGCAGCTTTTGGAGACAGGAATTCCTACGTAAACGGGGCCTGGCATTGCCTTGAATACTATTTCTCTGAGCACTGTTTCTCCAGCAACTTCCCCACCCAGTGCAGAACACTGGTGAATCACAAAATCCTGCCCAAAGCACAGTGATAATCTGGAAGTGTAAAAGGTCAATTGAAATTTCAAAACTGAGCTGGCAATATTTTTATTCAGTAAGGTTAACAAGAGATATAAAGCAAATGAAATGGATAAAAAACAGATCCGATATGATATCGTTGAATGATGGGATAACAAGGTGTAGAGCTGGATGAACACAGCAGACCAAGCAGCATCAGAGGAGCAGGAAGGCTGATGTTTTGGGCCTAGACCCTTCTTCAGAAAATGATGGAACAGGTTTGAGAGGTTGAACAGCCTACTCATGTTTCTAAACAACCCTTTTGTTATTTAATATCTCCTGTCTCCCACCCTATCACAGATCTTCCCTTTCATCAGCTGTACTTGCCCAGGAAAGTGGGAAGTATTCCATTACACTCCTGACTAGTGCATTGTAGATGGTGGACATACTTTGAGGAGCCTGGACCTGAGTTATTTGCTGCAGATTTCTTCTCCACTGTCAACCAATTCACTTGCTTAAAACTTATCAGTGCAAGAGATGAGGCTAAGTCATTTTTCATAAACTTCATTCAGAAGTGCTGAGAGGATGATCCACCTCGGTCTTCCCAGGAACCCCAGCATAACGAAGGCCTGTCTTCAGTCAATAGAATTCACCACATATCATGGTAAGAAATAGCTGAAGGTAGTGAATAATGCAAAGACTATCGCACTGATAATATTCCAGCAATAGTTCTGATGACTTGTGCTCCAGAACTTGCCAAATCCTTGTCAAATTGTCTCAGCACTGCTACAACACAGGCATCTACTCGACAATGTGGAAAATTTCCCAAGTATGTCCTGGACACAAAGTAAGAAAAATTTAATCTGGCTGATTACTGACCCATCATTCTAATCTTGATCGGCTGTAAAGTGGTGTAACAGGTTATCAACACTCTTATGCGCAATACTTTCTTAGCTGTAGACAGTTGACTGATGCTCAGTTTAGCAGGGCCACTCAGCTCCTGATCTCATTATAGTCTTTGTTCAAATGTGGACAAAAGAGCTGACCTCCAGAAATGATGTGAGAATGACTGTCCTTGATATCAATGCTGCCTCTGACAAAGGAAGGAATCAAAGAGATCTAGCATAATTACAAGCTTTGGTAGACACTGGGAAAACTCTCCACTGATTGGAGTCATTCCTGGCACATAAGAAGATGGTTGTCATCACTGAGGGTCATTAATGTCAGGTCTGTGACATCTCTGCTGGAGTTGGTCAGGGTAATGTCTCAGTCTCAATCATCTTCAACTGCTTCATCAATGACTTCCCATTGTCATAAGTTCAGAAGTTGGGAAGTTCTCTGTTAATTGCAAAATATTCAGCACCATTCATGACTCCTCAGATACTGAAACAGTCCGTGTCCAAATGCAGCAAGACTTGGATAGGTTTGGGCTGATAAGTGGCAAGTAACATTTGTGTCACACAAATAGAAGGCAATAACCATATTCAAAAAGACAGAATCATCTCTTGACATTCAAAAGTGTCACTATCACTGAATACCCCACTATCAACATTCTGGGTCTTACCATCGACCAGAAACTGAACTGGGCTAGCCTTATGAATACTGTGGTTGCAAGATGAGGTCAGAGACTAAGAAATCTGCAGCAAATAACTCAGGTCCAGGCTCCTCAAAGTATGTCCACCATCTACAATGCACTAGTCAGGAGTGTAATGGAATACTTCCCACTTTCCTGGGCAAGTACAGCTCTAACAACACTCAGAAAACTCAACACCATCCAGGACAAATCAGCCCATTTGAACGACACCCCACACCATTTCAACATTCATTCCCTTCAACACCAACACATAATAGTAGCAATGCCTAATACCTTCAACACACACTCACCAAGACTCTTTTGACAGCACCTTCCAAATCCACACACTCTCCATTTTAGTTGCCCTTCAAAAACTCACAATGTCATTGGAAATACATTACTGTTCCTTCCACGTTATTGTGTCAAAATCCAGGAATTCCTTCCCTAACAGTTAGGGAACAGCAAAAGGACACCAGTGGTTCAAGACAGCGACTCACCATCATCTTCTTCAAAGCAATTAGGGATAGGCAATTAACGCTGGCTCAACCAGTGAAGCCCACATCCTCTCAATAAATTAAAATAATAGCATTTCTAACTTCTCCCATTCTGCGGAAAGGTCTTGGATTTGAACCATTAACTCTGTGTCCATCACTGCAAATGCTGTTGGATCATTTGTATGTTTCCACCACTTTATATTTTTGTTCCAGCATTAGTAGGCCTCATTACCTTATTTAATCGCATTTGGTGTTCATTTGTATTGGAATGGTGAAAGGAATTGTATTGAACTGAATAAATCCAGCTCCAAATTTTGTGTCATACTTCATGAAGAAAAACAAAACATCAGATTCATTAATCCAGTAAGGCAAGCTTTTGAAACTCATTGAATAAATTGTTTTCTCAACACAGAATGCTTAATGTGTGAGAGATAGCGAGAACTACAGATGCAGGAGTCAGAGTCAACACAGTGTGGGGCTGGAGGAACACAGCTGGCCAGGCAGCATCAGAGGAGCAGGAAAGCTGACGTTTTGGGTCAGGACCCTTCATCAGAACTGGGGAGGGGGAAGGGAGCTGGGAAATAAATAAAGGGAAGGAGGGGGCGGGCCTGGGAGAAGGGTAGATGGGATAATGATAGGTGGATGCAGGTAGGGGGTAGTGGGGATTGGTCGGTGGGAACGGTGAGGCAGATAGGTGGGTAGGAGGATGGACAAGTTGTGTCTGGTCAAGGAGGTGAGAAGGAGAGGCTTGGGGCAGGGCGTGGGGTGGTGGGATGGTAATAGGTGGAGGCAGGTAGGAGGTAGGAGGGATTGGTCAGTGAGGTGGGAGTGGGGGATAGGTGGGGAAGAAGATGGACAGGTTGTGTCAGGTCAAGGAGGCGGGGATGAGAAGGAGGGTTGGACATGGGATGAGGCTGGGTGTGGGGAGATTTTAAAACCGGTGAATTCTATGCTCAGGCCATCGGGCTGTAGGCTCCCGAGACGCAATATGAGGTGTTGCTCCTCCAGGTTGTGTGTAGCGTCATTGTGGCCCTGGAGGAGGCCCAGGTTGGGCATGTCACCCAGGGAGTAGGAGTGGGAGTTAAAATGGTTAGCAACCGGAAGATGTTGATTATGCTATACAGAGCGCAGATGTCCATGAAACGGTCCCCGAGTCTGCATTTGGTCTCATTGATGTAGAGGAGGCTACATCGGGAGCAACAGATACAGTAGACCAGGTTGGAGAATGTACAGGTGACCCCCTGTCGGATTTGGAAAGTTTGTTTTGGGCCTTGGATGGAGGTGAGCCAGAAGTGAAGGGGCAGGTGTAACACTTCATGTGGTTGCAGGGAAAGGTGCAGAGTGAGGTGGGGTTAGTGGGGAGTGTGGAGTGGACGAGGGAGTTGTGGAGTGAATGGTTCTACGGAAGACAGATAGGAGTGGGGAGGGAAATATCTCTTTGGTGGTGGGGTCAGATTGTAGGTGGTGGAAGTAGCGGACGATGATATGCTGGATGCGGAGGTTGGTGGGGTGGTATGTGAAGACCGGGGGGGACCTTGTGATTATTTTTGTCAGGAGGTGGGGGTTTGAGGACAGAAGAGCAGGAAATGGAAGAGATGTGGTTGAGGGTATTTTTGATCATTGGAGAGGGGAAATCGTCGTCCCTGAAATAGGAGGACGTCTGGGATGTGTGTATGCTTCATATGTGTATTGGTGAATACATCTTGTTTGCCCCTGTTTAATGCACGAAGGAAGCATGTATAGTGGGATCACACTGGATGGCATACAGATCAAAGCGTGCTGTATATTTAAAAGACAGAAACCTATATTTTTCTGAAAGCTGATTGGAACTTTTTTAAAGTCACTCACTCTTGAAACAATTAGAGTCAATGCCATCAAAATATTTTTCAATAAGGAAAGTTTGGGATGAAATGTATATTAATTTCCACTGATTATTAATCACTCTAAATTATTTGCGCATAATGTTATCTACCACATTATAAAACTATTTTTAGTGCTGAGACAAATCAAATCAATCCTGACTCTAATTGATGCTTTCTCTCAGATTCCGGGAAGCACGTTTTTCTGCCTCTTCCAGGGGCTATCTGTCACTTGCAAAAGTCAATTAATCAGATGTGAATATTGTTGATTGGGAATAATTTCTATGAGAAATTCCAGACCAACTCATCAAAAATGTAAGTACATAAGGTCAGATGTACAGTCTTTCCACAACTTTGGGAGGTCTGACATTAAAAGAATGTCTTTGGGAATTTGACCTTGCCTGACAACAACTGGTATCCAGTGAAGAAAAGCAATAAAATGTTATCATGTAAACCACAAAGAGGAAGTAATAAATCCATGAAATTTACCACTGGTCTTATTGTGATTAACCTGTTCCACTTCAGCTGGAAAGAACAAGGCAACATGAAAACTCTGCCCTTCTCAGAAAGGAATAAAAAAGGTAAGCCTTACAAAATTGTACACACTGTTCCAGGATAGCTTTTTGTATAAACAAAACTCTATGACAACATGAATTGCCACAAAAATATTAGCTGAGCAAATTAATATGCCTGAATGATTCATCCTTCTCAAGAGGAACTCCTAATAAAAACAAACCAATTAACATATAAAATGTAGGTGTGAGCTCCAGCTTTTTGTCTCAATGTGGAAATTGACTCTAGCACATCACACATGCTGGCTTCATTAGGGTAAGGGACAGGGGGAGAAAGGATTTACTCACATCTCCAATCTTTTAACACCATTGGTACAGGGCATTTTTATCTTAGCTTTATTTGAGTTTCACCAATTCTATCTCCTGTACTGCATTTTGACAACTGAGGTAGATGAGAATTAACAAAGAATAGTAATGTTCTCGAAATACATGCGATATTGATGGAGTATGTCATCTTGTAAAAACTGAAAGAACTGCGGATGCTGTGAATCAGGAACAAAAATAAAGTTGCTGGAAAAGCTCAGCAGATCTGGCAGCACCTGTGAAGAAAAGAACAGATTTAACGTTGCGGGTCCGGTGACCCTTCCTCAGAACTTTCTGAGTTGCTGAGCTTTTCCAGCAACCTTGTTTTTGTTCCTATGTCACTTTGTAATTTTTTCAGATGAGTGTGTGTTGTAAACTTTTCAGGAAGTCTGCTTTATTACTTGATCACACATTTTTCAATAATGATGCAAGTTTCTGAAAGTTGAGTGTCAGTTCAGGATCATCAATTACTTTACTTGAGTCAATCTGAATTTACTACATTGTAATTTGCCTTAATATAACATTCCAAATTATGCCTGGTTCAGAAGTCAATATTTGCTAAAATAGCACTTTCTTTATAGAAAACAGCTTTCTGGAATGATTGTGTCATTCAAACACAACTAGAGGATCATCGAAAGGAGCAAGAGTAGTGTAAAGAGGTAATGGAAGCAAAACTGTTGCCTAATGTAAAACTTCCTGAATCTTTTAGAGATAGGAGCTAAGTGTTAATTATTAAAGCCAAAGAAAAAAATTGGTCCGCCATAGTGTTTAAAAGGTTGCAAAAAATTAGCAATTTTTCTAGATTCACAATTTTATCATTCAGTTGAAGGAGTTAAACAGTATTAAATGGTCAGAAATGGGTTATTAAGTGGTGAAGTGAGTGACAATTCTTGAATGAATGCTGGCAGGTCTTCAATATTTGTAGGTGTCCTACATTACAGTTTTGACTGCTGAAATGAAAAATACCACAAAAGTATACCAAGCAGCTGAGCAGCAGGCAAATTCTACCTCTTAAGGTACAGCTGGATATCAAGAGCCCGTTGGGTGTAGACCAAGCATGGTGTTTTATGTGACAATGCCACACCTTTGGAATAATACTCTTGTTGTGGTGACTTCACAGTTAATAATGTTTGTGGATTTAAATTTGAAGGAATGTGCATTCCTCGATTGTTTTACTTTGAAGATGTGGAAGTGCATGTGTTGGATTGGGGTGGTGAAGACAGAAGTCACATGACACCAGGTTCTAGCCCAACAGGTTTATTTAAAATCACAAGCTATTGAAGTGCTGCTCCTTCGTCAGGTGAATTCACTATAACCTGGTGTCATGTGGCTTCTGACTTTCCTTTGAAGAGGTCAAGGAAAGGATAGTGGAACTTTTTGTTTTAACAAAGTATTTCTTGAAAGTGGAATGTCTCATGAGAACAGTTTGTTTACTGCGGACTCCGAGCCCTGGGTTTAGATTTGTCGGGTAGCAACTTTTACTTTGGAGCTTATTTGGCTTTTTCAGTTGGAAGAAATGAGCTTCCCAGCCCACCTCTCCTGTTTCTGATAAACTGGAGTCCAGATTGGTACGCAGAGCCCTGGTCTAGTCTGAACACTGATTACCTTCTTGAAGAGAGTCTGGTAGAATCATGATGTTGTGCTTTTCTGAGCAATCTGTCTTGGCAAAAATTCTAGAAGCATCTGTTTATGTTTGGTGACACCTTATTTTCTCTTTTTTGCCTTTCTTGCCCGAAAATGAATGTCTGCAGAGAGATGGTTCTCTGTCTCTGCGCGTTGATTATTTAGGTTACATTTCGGTTATTCAAGTTAAATAGGATAACCAATTTTGCATCATCATTGAATAACCTTTATAATAAAACAAAAATTTGCTGTTTATGAGAGAAACCTGGTTGATGGTTCTTTTAAGTCTAATATAGAGAAGTCATAAATTTGACCATACCAGGATCCGAGTAAAACACAGGCAACCAAATCATATATAAATTGGTGATTACATTAATTTTCACTTTATTTAAGGCCTAAAATGCATAATTTGGAAATCTCTTTCCATAAGGCAAGAATATTTTCTTTTCCAGGATCTTGGCAGATCTATATTTTTCAGAATGTAGCAATTGTAGTAATTTTGTCTTTGAAAAGGGTCTCCACATATAATTGTATCCCTCAAGTGACATGTCATGCAGCTGATTCTTAAATAGATTGATTGATTGACAAATGTAATAGGCAAAAAGAAGCTTTTGCAATTTCACATGAATTCAAGAAGTTTCTAGGAGTTCAAAATCATACTCAGTGATTTTGCAGGATGTGCTCAGGACCAGAGTCAATCTGCTTTGTCACTCTTAGTCTTATCCCTGATCAAAATTCTGAACAGTGTTCTTGTGGAGGTAGGTGGGGGCTTTCATATTGAATATCGCTTAGTTTGTGGGTTGAAGATTTGAAGATTCAAAGCTTGTTAATGGAACAAAGCCCGAGCCTTCCTCCATGAGAGTGTTCACGATTGAAATGTCTTCTGTGGAAGGGGCAAGTTGCTGAGGGGAAAGATCTGGTCATTTGCTTGCTGGATTGCATTGAACTGCCCCTCTGTATCAGTGCAAGGGCTTCCCATAGGTGAGAACAGTTGTGTCTTTAGTGGCTAATCATTTTCCTCAAAAATTCATCACTGAAGGCACACAGGGTGTTGAGAAAGCTGCGCTATCTGGGACTGCGGAAGTATGCAAGTATCGCAGTTGTTTCCCAGAAACAATGAACACTAAAGTAAACTGTTTCAGAGATAGTAGGAACTGCAGATGCTGGAGAATCTGAGATAACAAGGTGTAGAGCTGGGTGAACACAGCAGGCCAAGCAGCATCAGAGGAGCAGGAAGGCTGACGTTTCGGGTCTAGACCCTTCTTCAGAAAG
>JAHRHZ010000014.1:49195307-49220585 GCA_024137785.1 Ginglymostoma cirratum
CCCTTCTTCAGAAAGTTTCAGAAATTTTCTGAAGAAGGGTATAGGCCCGAAACGTCAGCCTTCCTGCTCCTCTGATGCTGCTTGGCCTGCTGTGTTCATCCAGCTCTACACCTTGTTATCTCACTAAAACAAACTGCTTTTGGTTGAAGACCAACTGTACATTCATGGACTGGCATCCCTTTCTGTAGGTGACTCATGGGAGGCCTAACTTCCAGATGCATACAAATCAACCACACCTTGCACCTCAGGGAATACAGTGATTGCCTCTAATGGACCACTCTGCTCAACTGTTCAGGTTGGCTCAGTGGCACACAGCTTTCCAACTTTTGAATGGGCTACCTGCAGGATGCACTGATTTGCCACCAACTGGCAGATTTCAGGAATGTCCTCAGTGGTTCTCCAAATGAGCTGGAAGCTTAGGAGTTGAGAGTCCTGGTGATCTTCAGTTCCAATGGCAATGGTTGCCAAGCAAACATGGGGCGGCATGGCGGCTCAGTGGTCAGCACTGCTGCCTCACAGCACCAGGAACCTGGGTTCGATTCCACCCTCGGGTGAGGAGTTTGCACATCCTCCCCATGTCTGTGTGGGTTTCCTCCAGGTGCTCCGGTTTCCTTCTATAGTCCAAAGATGTGCAGGCTAGGTGGATTGGCCATGCCAAATTGCCCATGGTGTTCTGAGATGTATAGATTAGGTGGGTTATAGGGGATGGGTCTGGGTGGAATGCTCTGAGGGTCGGTGTGGACTTGTTGGGCTGATTGACCTGTTTCCACACTATAGGGATTCCATGAAACATGACTTGGTGCTCAGCTAATCTGACAGCGGGGATCAGTGACTGTCTCCCAGGAGAACTGGTAGGAGTGAGAAAAAGTTCTTGTCACTTAGAATAATAGACCAAAACCCTGGATTTTTAACTGAACTTTTAAAACAAAAGAAGGCAGCTGGGCTACGCTCTGAATACACAATCACAGGGATAGCTGTCTGGAACCATGGTTCAGTTAGAAATCCTCGTCACGCCTCAGCCCTAAAGGTACAATGAACCAAACCTAAACTTCAGACAACTTGAATTCTTCAGAGGTACCAAGGAATTCAACTTCAAATAATATTCATTCACAGAAATACTGGACATTCCACTTAATCAAAGCACAATTACACCTACTCTATCAGTAAGCCAATTTGCCATAAAGGGGACAACAGAAACACAATGGATAACACAGATTTGGGAGGTGATAACGGAGTACACAGTCTGTATGACTGCTGGCCCTGATCTGGGAGAAAGGGAGTGAGAGAGCCATCCCAGCAGCTACCAACAGAAGAGGGATCCCAGACAGCTACTCTCCCCAAGAACTATCTGCACAGCTATCTCCCTGAAACCTGCAGACACAGGGCCGTTCTGTACCAGGGGAACCAACAGCACTGACCACGACCAGCAGATCTGACGACCAACGACCTCCAAAAGCCACCAACATGCCTGACAAGGCCTCAGTTACACCCTGAGGTGAAAACCAGCTCATAAAACCACCACTAAGTAAGAAAACCCAAGTTCTCAAACCAGACTGAACAAGGACTGAAGTCTTCAGTGAAGCACTGGCTACAGCAAGTGGGAACAGCCAGCTATATTTCAAAGTTGTGTTTATCCCCAGTGGTGAACCTATTTCCTTGAGACCCAAAATATCCAACCTAACTACTAGGGAGGGGAAAATTGTATCCGAGATAATGGGTACTGCAGATGCTGGAGAATCAGAGATAACAAGGTGTGGAGCTGGATGAACACAGCAGGCCAAGCAGCATCATCGGGGCAGGAAAGCTTGACGTTTCAGGCCGAGACCCTTCTTCAGAAATGGGGGAGGGGAAGAGGGTTCTGAAATAAATAGGGAGAGAGGGGCAAGTGGATAGAAGATGGATAGAGGAGAGGATAGGTGGAGAGGAGGCAGACAAGTCAAAGAGGCGGGGATGGAGCCAGTAAAGGTGAGTGTAGGTGGGGGAGTAGGGAGGAGATAGGTCAGTGTAGGGAGGACAGACAGGTCAAGGGGGCGGGATGAGGTTAGTAGACAGGAGATGGGGGTGGGGCTTGAGATAGGAGGAGGGGATAGGTAGAGGAAGAACAGGTTAGGGAGGCGGGGACCAGCTGGGCTGGTTTTGGGATGCGGTTGGGGGAGGGGAGATTTTGAAGCTTGTGAAATCCACATTGATACCGTTGGGCTGCAGGGTTCCCAGGCTGAATATGATTTGCTGTTCCTGCAGCCTTCGGGTGGCATCATTGTGGCATTGCAGGAGGCCCAGGATGGACATGACATCTGAGGAATGGGAGGGGGAGTTGAAATGGTTCGCGCCTAGGCGGTGCAGTTGTTTATTGCGAACCGAGCGCAGGTGTTCTGCAAAGCGGTCCCCAAGCCTCCGCTTGGTTTCCCCGATGTAGAGGAGGCCACAACGGGTACAGAGGATGCAGTATACCACATTGGCAGATGTGCAGGTGAACATCTGCTTGATGTGGAAAGTCTTCTTGGGGCCTGGGATTGGGGTGAGGGAGGAGTTGTGGGGGCAGGTGTAGCACTTCCTGCGGTTGCAGGGAAAAGTGCCGGGTGTGGTGGGGCTGGAGGGGAGTGTGGAGCGGACAAGGGAGTCACGGAGGGAGTGGTCCCTCCAGAAAGCAGACGAGGGTGGGGAGGGAAGAATGTCTTTGGTGGTGGGGTCGGATTGCAGATGGCGGAAATGTCGGAGGATGATGCGTTGGATCCGGAGGTGGGTGGGTTGGTTGGTGAGGACGAGGGGGATTCTTTTTTGGTTATTATTGCGGGGACGGGGCGTGAGGGATGAGTCACGGGAAATGTAGGAGACATGGTCGAGGGCGTTCTTGACAACTGCAGGGGGGAAGTTGCGGTCATTGAAGAATGAGGACATTTGAGATGTGCGGGAGTGGAATGTCTCATCCTGGGAACAGATGCGGCGGAGGCGAAGGAATTGGGAATAGGGGATGGCATTTTTACAGGAAGGTGGGTGGGAGGAGGTGTAATCCAGGTAGCTGTGGGAGTCGGTGAGCTTGAAATGGACATCGGTTTCTCGGTGGTTACCTGAGATGGAGACAGAGAGGTCCAGGAAGGAGAGAGAAGTGTTGGAGATGGTCCAGGTGAAGCGTCTAGGCCCGAAACGTCAGCTTTCCTGCTCCTCTGATGCTGCTTGGCCTGCTGTGTTCATCCAGCTCCACACCTCGTTATCTATAGTAGGGAGGGGAAGGTGGGTTGGAGGGAACCCCAAGGTTAGGAAGTCTGATTAAAATGTCTTTGTTTGAAACTACTGTTTAGTTTCTAATAGTGATTAGCCTGTGTTAAATTAATAACTGATAATAATGAGGTGTGGAGCTGGATGAACACAGCAGGCTAAGCAGCTTCGTAGGAGCAGGAAGGCTGACGTTTCGGTCTAGGCTGCTTGGCCTGCTGTGTTCATCCAGCTCTACACCTTGTTATCTTGGATTCTCCAGCATCTGCAGTTCCTATTATCTCTAATAACTGATAATGTCAGTTTCACTGTTCTGAATTTGCTTTTTTTTTAACTCTTGTATTTTATTCACCCTTGTTTTCCTGTTTATTACTTTTGCCTTTTTTTATTTCTTGTGATATACTCACCTTGCATTTAATAAACACAGAGATTCTTGGCCCTGAAACACCTGTCTACTGCCTTCTTCATTTCACATTTCTAAATTAAGTCCAGTGTCAGAACCAGGGATCTGGGGGTGATTCGAACCACTTAAGAACCAGCAGGTTACCGATCGCAAACCAGAGTCTCTCCAAGCTGCTGTTTTCGCTGTCACTGCCATCTGACATCTCGGGATCGACGCTTTCCTGGAGAAATGTTCTCTTCTGCATGCAGGAGGCTTTTGGAGAAGCCCTTGCCACTATCCTCCAGTGTTCACACCCAGAGGTGGGCCCCTGCCATGCCCTCAGGTGAAGCCAGTGGTAGGTTGCTTCTCTCCCAATCTAGGGACTTCTGTCCAGAAGGCTCCCTACCACCTTACCTCGGAATTGTTTCTTTAGATCATGTGCCCTTGTCTTTGTGTAACCCTGACAGCGTGCCTTCAAAAGACTGCCACTTTTCTTTCACCATCAGGGCAATTCACTTTGTGCACAGTCTTCCCCCACACTGTTACCTGGTTCTTTGTGGCTGATGGGAAGGCCAGCACAGAGGCTCTCTTTACTCGCTGCCTTTTCTTTCTGGGTACAGATCTGTAGTCCCATGCTTCACCAGTAATGTGGCATATTTCAATTGGCCTTTAAAATACCTTAATTGTTCTCCTGCAGTGTAAAGTCTACCCTCTGAAGTTGCTGCATCAGTAAAATCCAAAGGTAAAGATGTTGGACATCTGGCCAAAAGTGTTCCATTTGCATCTTATAGCCCTTTCCTACCTCTGACCATCTTCTAAGTTGCCCAGTCAAATTTTAGTCTTAATTTCTGTTAGATGAAAAACCTAATACAAACAGCCATAATCTGTTTCTGAAAGTATGTTGGTAGTGAAAAGAATCCTATAATTTCATTTGTAGAAGATCTACAGTACAGCTATTCTCGGGAAAAAACCTGATCAGTGCGAAGTTATGAGAGCCATTTGCAATGCAACAATAGTTCCAGTCATGACATAAGCATAACACGTGATACTTTTATATTACCCTGCAGACTTATAAAATTCTTTCTATTTAACAGTTTATTAAAACACCTGCTATATATCATTAGGTCCATGTCCAACTAGTGTTTATGAATTTTCCATTCATTGCTGAGAAAACTGATAAGCATTTTGCACTGTTCTGGACATAACACACAGACAGTCTGAAAAAACTCATTTTTACAAGACAGGTAACCTTTGAGATTTCAAACTGTTTAAGAATAATATTGAAGGAAGAAAAACAGTTTTCTCTGGATAACAATCTGTATAGGGGGTAGAAAGGAGCACATCCTTTTTACGTCAGAAACTACTTCAGAAGAATGGAAATACCAGTTTATGTGCCTTTCACATCCTTAGTTTTCTGTGAAATTTAAGATTGCTGGCAAAGACTCATAGATACAATACCAAAACCAAAACAAGAGATGTGTGTCTGTCCTTTTGTATCCTGATGAACAGATGTAATTCCTGGCATAATGAAACCTTTGCCAATTCTTTTATAAATTCCTGCAAGGTCAACAGGAAATATGCTCTTTCTAGTCTGCTTGAGTACATTCAGAAATAATTCTGAACACTACTTTACTGTGGGACTCAGGAAGAGATTAACTGTTTCGTAAACATTAATGCATAGGTAATATTGTTAGGAAATGAGCAACTGCTTCCAATGTCAACTCTGAGTCATTTTATAGACTCTGATTAACTACTGCCTTATATTTCACATTGTCCAAGGTGAAAATTGACAAATTAGAACCTCAATTGACAAAATTAGAGATGATGACTTCTCTCCAACCTCCCTCCCCACTGCCATTCATTAGATCAGCTTTTATTTTAAGTTTGAGGATGCCTTGACATCATTCAGTTCCCTGTGAGAGGATAAGCAGGATATTCATTCTTAGGTCTTTGCTCCTCATAGAGCAATGTGATTGACCTCCAGCTAATTTACCCTCCTGCTTTTTAAGCAAGTAAATAATTTCTTAGAGAAAACAATTTCAATTTGTAGCTCATTGTACAGAGGAAAATATGGGGCATGAAATTTACCATTATTTGAAAGGTAGGACATGTATGGATTTTCCAGAGGAAGGCTATACAGCCAGCTATTAGCTACATGGTTTTCTGAGCATGTCAGGCACTGTGCATCCTCTGTGTGTGCCTGAACACTTGGTGTTGTCTTAAAGCCAAATGTAACAACCAAAATTTGGACAATGTGTGTCCTGACAATACTTGTGTTGCACACTCAAATATGAAGTAGTAAGATTGGTCCTGTAGGAGCATTCATTAAAAGAACTGGCAATGTGGTTGCAGGCAAGTTGATTGTTTGGAAGTTTTGCAAGGGGACCATTTTTATGCAGTCATTTTGGTAAATTCTTGTATTTGCCTGAGTTTTCCTTCATCCACAGAGATGGAAAAGGATACGGTGACCTATGTATACTAGTTCCACATTATATTCCACATTGTCCATGAAAATTCACTCACCAAATCTGTTTAAGTCCCATTGAGCCACTTCTTTCTTCCTCACATTTCCACCTAGCTTTGTCTCATTGCAGTTGAAAATGTTACATTTGTTCTGCAAGTCCAAACAATTAGGTCCTAGGTACTGATCTTGTAGTATCCAAGTAGTCAATACAGGAATGACCCATTTTTTCCTACTGTTTTCCAACTTTGTTTAGTTACTAGCGGGGTACCACAGGGACCAGTGATTAGAACCCAGCCACTCACAATATACATTAATGATTTAAAATGAAAGAAATAAATGTAGTATCTCCAAGTTTGCATGCGATCCAATGCTGGTAAACTGTGAGCAGGAAGCAGAGGTACTTCAGAGTGATTTGGATCAGCTAAGTCAGTGGGTAAATGCATGGCATATGAAGTATCGTGTAGATAAATTTGGAGATCATTCACTTTTGTAGCAAAAACAGGAAGACAGTTATCTGAATGGCAATAGATTGGGAAATGGGAGATGAACAAAATCTAAGTGTCCCGTACACTAGCCACTGAACGTAAGCAGGCAGTGAAGAGGCAAATTGTATCTTGGCCTTCATGGCAAGAAAATTTGAGTACAGGAGCAAAGATGTCTTACTGCAAATGTACCGGGTCTTGGTGAGACATACGTGGAGTACTGTGCGCAGTTTTGGTCTCCTCATCTAAGGAACGATGTGCTGGCAATGGATGGAGCGCAACAAAGTTTAATTTTCTCATTCTTGGAGTAGAAGGACTGGCATATGAAGAGAAACAGGATTGGTTAGGACTATATTCACTGAAGATTAGTAGAATGAGGGGGATGATCTCCGAGAAACCTGCAAAATTCTAACAGAATTAGAGAGGGTAAATGCAGGAAGGATGTTCCTGATGACTGGGGAGTCCAGAACCAGGGGTCTCAGTCTACGAATATGAGAGAGGCCACTTAGGACTGCGATGAGGAGAATTTTTTTACACCCAAAAATGGTGAGCCTGTGGAATTTTTTTTGTCACAGAAGATGGTTGAGGTAAAAACATTGAATATTTTCAAGAAGGAGGAGTGTGATGTAATTCTTAGGGCTTAGGCATCAACGGGTATGGGGAAAGTGCACAGACAGGTTACTGAGTTGGATAGTTAGCCATTATCACATTATATGGAGGACCAGACTCGAGGGGTCAAATGGCTTATTCCCGCTCCTCTTTTCTTTATTTCAATGTCTCTGCTTGTTAACCAATCCAAAATGCCAGCGTATTGCTCATGCTCATGTATTTTTTTTTCTAACCAACCTCTTGTGAGGATTTTATCAAAAGCCTTCTGAAAACAAAAGCAGGCTATGTGCACTGACTCCCTTTTATCTATTCTTCTCTCAGTAACATCCTCAAAAAAACTCCAACAGGTTTATCAAACATTATTTTCCATTTACAAATCGATACTGGCTACGCCTAGAGTGCCCATTAATCATGTTCTTTATAATGGATTCTAGCATTTTCCCTGCTGCCCATGCAAGGCTGACAGCTCGGTAACTCCTATTTTTATTTCTCAATCACTCCTCAAAATGGAAGTTTTATATTTGCTACCTTCTAACCTGCAGAAGCCATCACAAAATCTACAACATTTTGGAAGATGATCAATGCATCCATGACCTACTGCACTCTGCAACGTAGAGTCATATCTCAGGCGCTTATCAGCCTTTAGTCCCATTCATTTCTCTAACACAACCTTCTTACTAAAATTAATTTATTTCAATTCCTCATTGTCCCTAATCTTCTGGATCTCTAATTCTAAAAGGAGATTTTTTGTATGTTCCGCAGTGAAGTCAGATACAAAATGATCATTCGGCTTTTCTACTGTTTCTCTATTCCCTATTATTAATTGGAAGTGCCTGTTGGCATCAAACATCTAATTATAAATTCCAAATGCACGTGATCACCTCAATTTTTAGTGCACATGTGCAATATAAAGCCAATTCTTAAAAAGTAAAAACTTCTACTTTTTAAAGCTATTTTCTCTTCAGTTAAGGGTTTGTCATGTATGAATCATTCTTTCATTCAACTCATTTCAGAGATTTCACTGCTATTACACATGCTCCTGGGCATCAGCAAACATAGCCTTTTAAATGCTCATGACTGACTGTAAATAGAAGCACATTCATGTCAGACAAATGTTTCCTTTATACATATCTACTTTTGTAGTGAATTTTTAAATTTTTTCTCACTTGATTACATCCATATTCTATTCTCCCTTCCTTTATTAGTTTCATGGTCCTTGTTGGCTGTGTTCTATAAGCCTTCCAATGCTCAGATTTACACTATTTCTGCAAACTTTATCAGTCTTTCCTTTTAACTTTATACAGGCCTTCACTTCTTTTGTTCACCATGGATGAATGAATATTTGGGATTATATGCCTTGAAAAACCATAATTGCTGTAAACTTCTTAACAACTCCTCAAAAACTATTGACTGCCTATGTACTGTCATATCTTAATGCATTATCTCAATCCATCCTCAGGCAATTTGCCCTTTATAACCTCATAATTTCCTTTGCTGAAATTTAACATCTGGATTCAGATGGAATTACCTCACTTTCGAAAAATGTAAAATTCTATTACATTTTGGTCACTCATCAATAAATGGCTCTGTCACAGCAAGATTATTAATTTGCTCTTTATCATTTCAAAGTACTGGATCTAAAACAGACTGCCATCTAGTCAGTTCTTCAATACACTGCTCTAGAAAACCATCCCAAACAGAAATTCACCCTCTGTCACCTATGTTCATTGTATTACTCATACAACATGCTTCTCCAACTCTTCTGATTAACACTGTGGCTCACCTTACAATCACTCTTTGGTGGGCTATAAAATATCTCTTACAATGTTTACTCCCCTCCCATTTTTTCTTGGCCTCACTCAATTAGATTTCAAATTTTGTTATTTGAATTGGTGATCTTCTCTTGCAAATGTACTGATCACATTCCTTATTGGTAATGAAATCCTCCTTTTCCCTTTTTCCTGTCCTTCTTAAATGTCAAAATAACCTCGAATAATCAGTTCCCAGTCTTGGTCACCCATTTTTGTAATTGCAATTAGACCATGCCCATTTACCTCTATTTGTGCCTTAAATCATTCACCTTTGTTACCCAAGTGCTTGCAAGTGTTTTTAACTTTGTCGTCTGGAACTTAGGCTGCATTCTAGCAGAGTTGATGCTTGCCTTCATTAGTCTGCCTTCTAATTTCACTTGCCACATTCTACTGCCTGTTACAAACTTTACTTTCTTCCAACTTGAGTTACCCCTCAGATTCCCATTCTCATCAAGCTAGTTTAATCTCCCATCCAACAGTACGAGCAAATCTTCCAGCGAGAATTTCAGTGCCATTCCTGTTAGACATAGAATCATAGAGACATAGAAGTAGGCCATTGAACTTTTCCACCATTCAATATGATCATGGCTGATCATGCACTCTCATTACCCCATTCCCGCTTTCTCCCCATACCCCTCGATTCCTTAATCTCAAAGGCCATGTCCAGCTCCCTTTTGCATATATCTAAAGAACTAGTTCCAACAGGTTCTTGTAGGAGAGAATCTCACAAGTTCATAACTCTCTGAGTGAAGAAATTCTTCCTCATCTCAGTCTGAATGGTTTACCCCTTATTCTTTGTCTGTGAACCCCATTTCTGGACTTCCCCAACATTGGGAGCATTCTTTCCTCACCTAGCCTGTCCAGTCCCATTAGGCTTTCATATGCTTCTATGAGATCCCCCCTCATTTTTCTAAATTCCAGCAACTACAAGCCCCGCGATCCAATCTTTGCTCATATGTCAGTCCTACCATCTCGGGAATCAGTGTGGTGAACCTTCGCTAGACTTCCCCTCAATAGCAAGACTGTCCTTCCTCAGACTAGGAGTCCAAAACAGCACACAATACTCATGGTGCGGCCTCACCAAGGCCCTGTATAACTGCAGCAATGATGTGGACGTGCCAGTATTGGACTGGGGTGGACAAGCTCAGGAATTACACGACACCAGGTTATATAACCTGGTGTCATGTGATTTCTAACTGCAGCAAGACACCTTTACTCCAATAGTCAAACCATCTCACTATGAAGGTCAGCATGCCATTAGCTTTCCTCACCACCTGCTGTACCTGCACGCTAGCCTTCACTGACTGTTCCACCATGACACCCAGATCTTTTTGCACGTCAACTTTTCCTAAACTACCACCATTCAGATAATAAGCTGCCTTCCTGTTTTTGCAACCAAAGTGGGTAACCTCACATTTATCCACATTATATTGCATTTTCCAAGTATTTGCCCGCTCAGCCAATTTGTCCAGGTCACCCTGCAGCCTCTTCGCATCCTCCTCACAGCACACACTGCCACCCAGCTGAGTATCATCTGCAAATTTGGAGATGTTGCATTCAATTTCTTTGTCCAAATTGTTTAATGTATATTGTGAACAACTGGGGTCCCAGCACTGAACCCTTCGGCATCCCGACTACTCACTGCCTGCCACTCTGAAAGGGACCCATTTATTCCAACTTAATTTGATTTAAGGTGTAACCTGTCCTGTTTGTATAGGTCCCACACACTCCAGAAATGGCCTATATTAATCACAAATCAGTGGCCTTCTCTCCACCAATTCTCCAGTGCCCATTCACTTGATCAATCCTTCTTTTCTCACCAACATATGTCATTCAGAATAATGCAAAGATTACTGCTGAAGGTCTTGTTGTTTAAACTTCTTTTTTACTAAAACTACTTTGAGGACAGCATCCCTTTTCCTATGTATGTCATTGGTACTAACGTGGAGCAGGACGTCTGGCTGATTACTCTCCCAAAAAGGATATTTGCAACAACTACATGACATTCATGGTTTGGCACCAGGTAGTCAACGTACCCTCCTCCAACAAAAACCAAGTTGCTTGAAAAGCTCAGCAGGTCCTGCTGAGCTTTTCCAGCAACTTTGTTTTTGTTCCTGATTTACAGTATCTGCAGTTCTTTTTATTTAGTACCCTCCTGGAGTTAAACTTACTGCTACAGAGATGCCAGGCTGATCCCCTTTTATGATGGAATCCACTATCGTGTTGCACTTCCACTTTTCTTCCTGCTCTACGGTACAGTTGAGTCACCCATGGTGCCATAGATTTGTCTCTAGTTATACTTCTCTGAGGAACCATCACCCCTACTAGTATCCAAAAGAGAAAAAAAGCATTAACAAGATAGCTACAGGGGAGTCCAGCACTGCTTCGCAGGCCCCTTCATGGACTGCCTGATAGTCACCTTTACTTTCTCTGCCTGTTTACTCCTAACCTGCAGTGTGACACCTCCCTAAATAGGAATCTCGCGCTTTCTCCCTCGCATACATAACAGCGACGCCAGCTGCTGCTTGAGTTTCCAAACCCAGAACTCAGTCTTGTGCAACTAGTGACACTTCCCGCAAATATGCGCATCTAGGACATACAGTGCATTCATAACTTCACACATAATATCAGGTGTATATTCCAGCTAGACAAACTGACTTCTCACACCGGTACACCCGAAATTATACGTTACAGTTAGAACACCTTGTCAAAAATCTCCCCTCCCCCTACCGCATCCCAAAACCAGTTCAGCTTGTCACCGCCTCCCTAACCTGTCCCTCCTCCCACCTCAAGCCCTAACCCCATCTCCTACCTACTAATCTCATCCTGCCCACTTGACCTGTCTGTCCTCCCTGGACTAGCTATCTTGTCCCTACCTCCCCCACCTACACTCACCTTTACTGGCTCCATCCTCGCCTCTTTGACCTGTCTGTCTCCTCTCCACCTATCTTCTCCTTTATCCATCTTCTATCTGCCTCCCCCTCTCTCCCTATTTATTTCAGAACCCCCTTCCCCTTCCCCATTTCTGAAGAAGGGTCTAGGCCCGAAACGTCAGCCTTCCTGCTCCTCTGATGCTGCTTGGCCTGCTGTGTTCATCCAGGTCTACACCTTGTTACCTCAGAGCAACTTGTCAGTCATCTTCTTTCCTGTACCAAAGTGAGAGACAATTACTGGAGACTGGCAAAGCTATAAAAGGGAGACTCTCACAAAAAAACTCACTCACCAACTGCCACTGTGCACTCCATGAACCCAAAGCAGGAAGGCCTCTTTACAAACAAGAAAAACAGAAATTGATGGAAAACCTCAACACGTCTGGTTGCATCTGTGAAGAGAAATCACAGTCAAAGTTTTGGATCCAGTGTCCCTTCTTCAGAATTCAGACGTCTCGATATACTCCCTGAAAAAAAGCAATTGAATTCAAAGTTCCGATAAACAATTTTAATTAGCTGCCACATTAATAGCTGCAGCTGCTCTTGGAATATGCCTCCGTTTTCGGGTTGCAATAAAACTTCTCTTAATTTAAAGGGTAATTTTTATTTAATTGCTGAATTAAAGCAAAAAAAACAGATTAGATCAAAATTAAGCCTTAAAACTTTTCTGCTTCCCATGTATGTTGTCCTTGTTTTCCTAGGCAGAAGAGGTTGTGAGCTTAGAAGATGCTGTGAAGGAGGCATAACAAGTTGCTGCAGTCCGTGTCGCGTATACTGCTGCTACAATGCATTGGTGGTGGGGGAAGCTAATGATTATGATAGTGAATTAGATGCTAATCAGGTAGGCTGCTATGCCCTGGACGGCGTTGAGCTTCTTGACTGTTATTGGAACTGTACTCATCCAGGTAAGTGGAGAGTGTTACATCACACTCCTGGTTTGTGTCTAGTAGATGGTGGACAATCTTTGGAGACAGGAGATGAGTTACTCACTGCAGAATTCCCAACCTTCAACTTGTTCTTTGTGGCCGCAGTATTCGTCTGACTGGCCTAGTTCAGTTTCAGTAATGGTGAACCTCATATGTTGATAGTGGGGAAATCAGCAGCCATTATATCATTGAACATTAAGAGGTAATGATTAGATTCATAAAAACTTAAAAACTAGGAGCAGGAAGAGACCATTCAACCTTTTGAGTCTGTTCCACCATTTGTGGTTGATCCTCTATCTTAATGCCATATACCTGCTTTCTGCCAAACCTCTTAATGCCTTTAAACTCTAAAATTTTATCTGTTTCTTCCTTAAATATGTTCAGTGACTTGGGCTCCACAGCTTTCAGTGTTCAAGAATTCTACAGGTTAACCATCCTTTGAGAGAAGATTATTTTCCTCAGTTTATTCCTAAAGAGTCTACCCCATATCTTGAGGTTGTGTCCTCTGGTTCAACATTCCCCAACTAGGGAAAACATCCTCTGCATATCTAGTCTATGCACATTTCAATAACATCCCCTCTCATCCTTCTAAACTCTAATAAGTAGAGGGCCAGTCGAATCAATTTCTCTTCATAGAACAGTCCTGTCATTCCCGGTAACTTCCACTGCATTTTCTCAATGGTAAGTATATTCTTTCTTAAGTAGGGAGACCAAGACTGCACTCAATACTCTAGGTGTGGTCTTACAAAGTCCCTGTATAACTGCAGTAAGACATTCCTACTTCTGTACGAGTATTATGCAAATTCTCATTATGTAACTAATGATGATATCAACAGTTCGGGCGAGAGAGATGAAAAGAAGGATGGTATAGAGTCTTAGAAAGTTCACTAAAGACCTGTATTCATAGAATCCTTACAGTGAAAAAACAGATGTGTCAGCCCTTCCGGTCCGCACTAAGCCTCCGAAGAGCATCACACCCAATCTCTGTAATCCTGCATTTCCCATGGCTAACCCACCTCGCCTGCATATCTCTAGATACTCTGGGCAATCCACCTAACCTGCACATCTTTGGACTGCGTGAAGAAATCAGAGCACCTGGATGAAACTCACGCAGACACAGAGGCAACATGCAAACTCTACACAGACAGTCACCCAAGGCTGGAATCAAACCCGGGTTCCTGTTGTTGTAAGGCAGCAATGCGAACCACTGAGCGACCAGGCCGTCCCACTGGAGCCTGTGTTGTATAGATGCAATTAAAGAGTGCTAAGAGAGTAAGAGAGCCTTATTCTAATAGAAGGGCAAAGTAGGATGCTAGAATCCCAGAAAAGGGGTAACCTAGTAAGGTCAGCAGCCTCTAACCATGTATGTGGAGAGGCTCACAGCCCAGAGATACTAAGGAGTGCATCTAACTGTGTTCGAATTGAGGTTAATATGAATGATAAAATAAGTTTCTTGAGTAGATTTGTAGCTCAGGTTGTGGATGCTGTGGTTGGTTGGCTTGCCGAGCTGGTTTGTTAGTTTGCAGGCGTTTCATTACCCTACTGGGTAACACCATCAGTGCAGTCTCTGATGAAGCGCTGCTGTGATTTCCTGCCTAGTATTTAAACTCTGGGGTTCGTTAGAGTTGATTACCTCATTTCCGGTTTTTCTTCGCAGTGGTGTGTATATAGGGTCTAATTCTACATGTTTATTGATGGCCCTTCTTGGTGGAGAACCAGGCCTCCAGAAAGTCCCGTGCTTCTCTCTGTTTGGCCTGGCCTGTCCTAGGATCTTGATGTTGTCCCAATCGACCTGGTGGTTCTCCTTATGTGTGTGAATGGAGACGAGTGAGTATTGGTCGTGTCTTTTTGTTGCTTGTTAGTGTTCAAGTATTCTTGTGGCCAGTTTCCTTCCTGTCTGTCCAATGTAATGTTTGTAGCAGTCCTTGCGTGGGATCTTGTATATCACGTTGGTTCTGTCCATAGTGGGTAAGGGGTTTTTGCTTTGAGTTAGTAATTGGCATAGTAGATTTGTTTGCCACTCTGATGCCCAATGGTTGTAGGAGTCTTGTGCTCAGTTCAGATATTTTTTTAAAAAACAGTAACGTGACGAATGTGTCAGGGCGTACTGTATCTTCCTGTTGTTGTTTGTGTGATAGGTATCGTCGGACCCAGCAGTTCGGGTATCCGTTGTCCTTAAATATTTGGTAGAGGTATTCTTCTTCATTTTGGCGTAGTTCCAGGTTGTTGCAGTGTGTTGTTGCTCGTTAAATGAAAACACTATTGAAACAACAACAGGAAAATACAGTACGCCCAGACACACTCACAATGTTGCCTTACATCAAGAACATATCTGAACTGACCACAAGACTCCTACAACCACTGGGCATCAGAGTGGCACACAACCTATGTCAACCCTACGCCAACTGCTAAGTCGAACCAAGGACTCCTTACCCACTATGGACAGAACCAACATCATGTACAAAATTCCATGCAAGGACTGTAACAAAAATTACATTGGGCAGACAGGAAGGAAACTGGCCACATGAATACATGAACACCAAATAGCAACAAAAAGACAAGACCAATACTCACTCATCTCCATTCGCACGGATAAGGAGAACCACCAGTGTGATTGGGACAACACCAGATCCTAGGACAGGCCAAACAGAGAGAAGCACGGGAATTTCCAGAAGCCTGGTTCTCCACCAAGAAGGCCATCAACAAACACATAGAACTAGATCCGATATACACACCACTGTAAAGAAAAACTGGAAATGAGGTAATCAACTCCAATGGACCCCAGTGTTTAAATACCAGGCAGAAAAACACAGCAACACTTCATCGGAGGCTACACTGATGGTCTTACCCAGCAGGGTAATGAAACGTCCGCGAACTAACGAATCAGCTCGGCGAGTGAACAAACCACAGAATGATAGAATAAAGCATTGAATAAAGGTGATCCACGATGGCATCCGAGTAGGACTCCTCAGCCGGAGCTTGTCTGCTCCGTCTGTCTCTTTTGTGGTTTTTCTGCCTTCTATGTTCTCAGCGATGTCCTGAACTCTCGGCCTCAGCATGGTCTCAGAGTCCTAGCCTCTGTGCTGGCCCCTCACAGTGATCTCTCGGCTCAGCAATTGCTCGGATCTGCATGGTGGCCTCTTGGTCTGGTGTGCTGTCACACAGCCCAGCAGGTGGTCTCTTGGCTGGGCATGTGGTCTCCCAGCCCGGCATGTGGTTTCTCGGTGGCCCGGCATGTGGGTCTCTCAATGACCTGGCATTGCAGTCTCCTGGCCCAACTATATGGTTATTACCCGATGTAATGGACCTTACCATTAAGTGAATAAGTCCTACCCCAATTTTTGTTTCCGAAATGCAAACCTCAAATTTATCTAAATTAAACTCCATCTGCCATTCCTGAGCCCACTGGCCCATCTGATTGAGATCCTGTTGTACTCTGAGGCAACCTTCTTGGCTGTCCAATACACCAACATTGGTGTCATCTGCAATCTTACTAACCCTACCTCCTATGTTCACGTCCAAATCATTTATATACATGACGAAGAGCAGTCGATCTAGAACTGATCCTTGTGGCGTACCACTGGTCACAGGCCTCCAATCTGAAAAGCAGCCCTGCACCACCACCTTCTGTCTTCTACCTTCAATCCAGTCTGTATCCAAATAGTTAGTTCTCCCTGTGTTCTATGTGACCTAACCTTGCTAACTAGTCTACCATGAGGAACCTTGTTGAATGCCTTACTGAAGTCCATATAGAACAAGTCCACCACTCTGTCCTCATCAATTCTCTTTGCTTTTTCTTTAAAAAACTCAATTAAGTTTGTGTGACACAATTTCCCACGCACAAAGCCAGAAATAGAGAGTTGATCCTTTTAACCACCTAATCCCTAAGAATGTGTTCTTTCAGTGTTCTAGTAGAACCATGACATCTCTCCTACTGCTTACTCGCACTGTTAATGCTTGAGCACTGATTCATGACTTTCAGTCCCTTTGTTTGCCCTATTATTCAGTTTATAAGAATTTATATTGTAGCAACTCCTTTTTTGTGCTGCTTCCTTTTAAGATGCCCAGCAGGTATTTAAGATGAGCAGGTATCTTGAGGTATATGATTGGCAAACAAGGTTTCAGGGGTTTCCTGCTGTGTGCGGTGCTCATCAGCATTAACAAGTAAAGAACCCCATCTCGGAAGCACAACAACTAAAGCTACAATCAATCCGATGAGTTGAATATATAGTTTGCAAATTGCCCTCTTGTAGTGATTGGAAACAGGACCAGGTAGATCTCAGAGACTATGAGATCCTTGTTTGGACCTGTTAGCCTGGGAGGCTAACAATCAGGGAGTCCTGGCTGACAGATGTAAAGAGGAGATTCAGATAGTCTCTTCATTCTAGGGACTGGTTCTGAGCTGGCTGGTCACAGCATACGTACTATGGACATGTAAATACAGAATGACTATAATTCCTCCTTGGAATTATTTCAGTGGCACTGAAGAAAATTTGCTCGCATAAGTCATCTCTGAGTTAGGGTAAATATTTTTGGCATCATTCCTTTATTCCGGAAGCTTCACTAGTTCAATCCGGCTGTTGAAGACTGGGCCCAGCATGTGGAAAGAATGCATTATTTTTTCTGGGCAAATGACGTTGAGACAGATGAAAAGCAATGAGTAATTCTTCTGAATGCTTGTGGACCTGTTGCATTTTTGGTTATTAGGAGCCTAACTTTCCCTGAGGCACCAGATACTAAAACCTTTCAAGAGTTGATGGATTTAGCCAAGAAATATCATGACTCCAAGCCTCCGCTAATTCTGAGGCTCTATTGGTTTTATTTGGCAGTTCAAGAACCTGAGGAATCCATACCAGGATTTTTGACGAGGTTAAGATAACTGGCCAAGGCATGTGATTTGGGGCTAAACCTGAAGGAGATGCTGAGAGACCATTTTGGGATGTGGGATTAATGACATAACCATGCAAAAACACCTACTAGCTGAAGCCCAACTGGATTTCAAACAGGCATGACAACTGCCTTTGTGGTTAGAAAATGTAGCAAGTGGAGCGTGGGAGCTGCAGACATCCCCAATGCAAGTGGACTTCCTCACCTATCTGACTGAGTTTGGGGAACACCATGTGAGTATAAACAATTGCAGAGCCTCATGCAGGGTATATCCTTGGCAGAGGGATCCTAGGACAGCTCACAGCAAAGCCTCAAATATAGCCAAGCTTTGGCCAAGTGGCTAAAATGTTCTTCAGGATTTGGGCCAGCAAATCAGTGTAGTTTCTGCCAGTATGTAGACGTGAGGCAGCAAAGGAGGCCTATGAAACCTGACTTGAATAAGAGAATTCATTGGCTGATATCCAGGAATGTGCACACCCTGGAAAGTCCATCTGTGTGTGGCTTGGAGCAGTTCAATTGCTTACAGGATATGGGCATTGCTGGCTACTGGAGCATTCATTGCTCACCCTTAATTGCCCAGACAGCAGTTAAGCATCAACCACAATGCTGTGGGTCTGGAGTCACAGGATGACAGTTTCCTTCCCTAAAGGACATTAGTGAACCAGATAGGATTTTCTGACGATCGAAAATGGTTACATGTTTATCAATTCCAGACTCTTTATTGAATTCAAATTCCACCATCTGCTGTGGTGGGGTTTGATCCCAGGACCCCAGAACCCCAGAACATAAGCTGAGCTTCTGTATTAATAGTCTAGCAATTATACCACTAGGCCATTATATCCCCAAATTTACCATTGACTTCAGCTTTGCTAGGGCTCCTTGATGCCAAACTCAGTTAAATGTGGCCTGGATTCATAGATTCGTATGAATACATGCCAATACGTTCCCCCTCACCTCTGGAATTCAGCCCTTTTGTCCATATTTGAACCAAGACTGTAATGAGGTCAGTAGCTGAGTGGCCCTGGCAGAATCCAATCTGGACGTCACTGAGCAGGTTATTGCTGAGCAGGTGCTACTTGCTGGTACTAATAAGCACACCTTCCATCACTTTACTGATGATTAGGCGTAGATTGATAGGGCGGTAGTTGGCCACGTCAGATTTGTCCTACCTTTTGGGTACAGGACATACCTGGGCAATTTTCAACATTGTTGGGTAGATGACAGTGTTGTAGCTGTACTGGAACAGCTTAGCTAGGGATGTGGCAAGTTCTGGAGCACAAGTCTTCAGTACTATTACCGGAATTTTGTCAGGGCCCATAGACTTTGCTGTATCCAGTGCCTCCAACTATTTCTTGCTATCTTGTGGAGTGATTCAGATCGGTGGAAGAATTGTATCTGCGATGCTTAGGGTTTTGGAGGAGGCCATGAAGCCACGAGGCCATCAGCTCAGCACTTCTGGCTGAAATCTGCTGTGAATGCTCTAGCCTTATCGTTCGGACTCATGTGCTAGGCACTTCCATCATTGAGGAGGTGGTTAAATGCGGAGCTTCCTCCTCCAGTGAATTGTTTAATTGTCCACCATGCACAATTAATGTGGCAGGACTGCAGTGCTTAGATCTGATCCGTCGGTTTTCGGATCATATACCTCCACAAGGGCTCTGCAATGGTCACTCTTACCAATACCTATCATAGACAGATACCTCTGCAGCAGGCAGATTGGTGAGAACATTTCTCCCTCTTGTTGGTTCCCTTGCCAACTGCAACAGACTCAGTCCATGAACTAAATCTTTTAGGACTCAACCAGCTCAGTCAGTTGTGATGCTGCTGAGTCACACTTGGTGGTGGTCCTTAAAGTCCACCACCCAGAATACATTTTACGCTGACCACTACCCAGAGAACATTTTCCACCCTTGCAACCTTCAGTGATTTCTCCAAGCGATCTTCAGTATGGAGGAGCAGTGATTCATCACCTCAGGAGGGTGCAGCATGTCGTAAACAGCAGAAGGTTCCTTGCCCATGTTTGATTTGATGCCATGAGACATCATTGGCTTCAGACTCAATGGTGAAGACTCCTTTCTGACTATATACTCCTACGTTGCCACCTCTGCTGGGCATGTTCTAATGGTTTGACATACGTATGGATGGCAATAGGAGTTTTTTGGATATTGTCTGTAGGATATGAATTCATGAGATGATTATGTTGGGCTGTTGCATGCTAGTTAGAAAGGGGGACTTTGCAGGGTTAACAGGTCTGAGTTTGCCATTGTTGTTTCTGGTGCTTTTGTAAATGCCAGCTGGTCCATCTGGCTTCATTCCTTTTTTTCTGAGGCTTTTGAGTGGTTGATACAATTGAATGGCTGTCTCTGCCATTTCAGAGGGCAGTTAAAAGTCAACCACATTACTGTGGGCCTAAAGTCATATATGAGCCAGACCACATAAGGATGGCATCTTTCCTTGCCTGAAGTACATTGGTGATCTAGATGGGCTTTTTCGACAATCGATAGTGAGTTTCATGGTCATCATTAAGTTCTTAATTCAAGACTTTTGTTGAATTTATAGTCCCCAGCACCTGCTATGGTGGAACCTGGGGCTCTGGATTAGTCATCCAGCGATAGTACCAAAGTTCATTGCCTTCCCTCAAATGACATGACAGAGGGAATTAGTTTTTGGAAGTTTTGTGTGTAGAAAGCATTTCTGTGATAGCGGGTGATCTTTCATGATTTGTTGACATGAGCATCAATTTTGGTGTTTAAGAAAATGCTGTTAATTGTAGGGTGGGAAATCTGGAGCTGCTGTTGGACGTGGCTGTTGTACAACGAAGTACAAGTTGTTCAGCAATCATTCTCTCCAGAGAGTTGTAGCTAAAGAAACGACTGCAGCCAAGTATTGTTCCACTCCCACTTCCTTGACATCCTCTATGTCATCGATGTTCTCTCCCTTCTCAAAATGGTACAGCACAAACTTATACAGGAAACAGTAACCTATAATCGTACGGACACTCTGAACTGTATCGCATGATGTTATCTGACCTGTCCAGGCATCTGAGGATTCCAATATGTTTGCAGGTGAGGATATTCTTTGGCTCAAAGTTCTGATAATATCAGAGTTCTGCAACAAAGCATATGTTTCTAAGAGGAGTCACAACGCCAAGTGTGAAGGAAATGGTCATTTGTTTTCAAAACATTTAATGAGGCACACAAATAAAAAGATGAGGGACTGGAGGATTGACAGTTTACATTTGTCTTGGCAACTCTGAGTAAACTGGTCACAGGTTTCAGTAACGCACTGCTGGTTACATAACAGTATACTTTAATGGGAGTTTAACCTGATATTTTTCAGAGGCAGCTGAATTATGTAAGGAACCTGAACATGATGCGGGTTCAATCACTGATGATTCAAATCTTCCAATTTATTGAAACTTCAGGGTCCTGTCCTGTTGCTTTCAGCCCTCCTCAGGGAAGGAGATGAATGTGTTTCTTTTATCAAACAAACTTTTTTGATCATCATCAGTACTAAACAAGCATCAGCTACCGACTTACTGGTATTGCTGATGTCTTCTGTGAAAGCCTGGAAAGCAAACAAAAATAATTTAGACTGTAACAAGCAGCTTTAATGACTTTAGCAACTGACCATGGGGATAGAATTTTAACCTTTGGACCGGCATACAGTGGGTGGGGTCAACAGTGGATCAGGGACTCAAAAACAATGGAGAGGATTTGTTGTTTTACTTTAACAGGGGCATGATACTAACATTTCACTTCCAGGTTTCTCCACTAATCAGAGTGAGTGTGTGTGATTATGACCTGACTGTTACTACTTAATAAATATTACTATTTAAAAAGACCTTGACAGAATTTTCAGTGTTGACTTTTCTCAGCCGTGGGGAGGCAGTTTTGGAGGTGGTGTTTGGGACAGATCTCATTTATTGCATTATTGTTAGCAATGGTGCAATTCTTACTCTGGCCATCTACTATGTACAGCCCATATGCTGTCTCTAACTGATGGGGCACCCAGTTGGGGACGCTGAATTGATTGTTTACGGGATGATCATGCAGAAGGATGGACCTCAGCAACCACTTCAGATAGGACGCAGCAATGCTCCTTTCCCTCTTTTAAACACGACGGTTGTGAGATTCTGCTCACTGGATTGTAACTGACAGGGGAGAGGGTTTTCATCATTGTATCGATGGTATCTCAATATGGGAAGGCTGCTTCCCAGCTCAAATAGACATCATGCAGGTAATGCAGCTGCCTCCAAGTGTCTGCAGAGAAATGTTGTCCCAGTGGATGGGAAGAAGAAATGGGCCCTAATGACTGCATGGCAGCACGGCATGGAGGAAGTGAGCAGAAGGATCATGGTCTCTCGCTCCTGGACACAATTTTGGAATGTAGGAACACGAAAACAGGCCATTCAGCCTAACGACCCTGCTCTACTATTTAATATGATTGTGATTGATCACATACTTCAATGCCAGTTACCTATACTATCCCAATAACACTTTACACCATTATAAACAGAAATCCATCAATCTCTACATCCCTAAGGGGCAACTTTTTCAGGTGCGCGTGTGGAAAGAGCTGACAGAAGAAGTGGTGGAGGCTGGTACAATTACAACATTTAAAAGACATCTGGAAGGGTTTATGAATAGGAAGGGTTTAGAGAGATATGGGCCAAATGCTGGCAAATTGAACTAGATTAAATTAGGATAACTGGTTGGCATGGACAAGATGGACTGAAGGGCCTGTTTCTGCTTTGTACACCACTATGGCTCTAAACATATGCAAAGACTAAGCTTCCACTGCTCTCTGGGATAAAGAATGAAGACTTTTTACAAAAAAATTCTGTTATGACACCCCTCCAAAATAGTTCACAGGTAAGGACAGTATCATTGCATCATATCTTGCTGTCATCAGGGCAGAGGAGTTAAATACCATGACAAGTGCAAATCCCACCTTTTCCATCTATGGCATACGGCATTCCATAGAACAATACAATTTGCAGTTCCACCCATTCCTTTTCTTGTGGCATAACCTCACATTCCCACCCGAGCAGTCATCACTGATACTCATCCACATCTTATTGCTATCTCATATCATTCCTGAAGATACCCTCCACAAACATCCTTCCATCCTTTTAGAACATTTTATTTCTCACAAGCATAAACTCCCTTGTTCCTCTCGTTTGAGAAGAGAGTGTAGAGATCCAGACAGAGGAAGAGAACTGGGTGGCACTTTATTCCCTTGGAGGGGGGGGGGACCAATGGCCTAGTGGTATTATCACTGGACTGTTTATCCAGAGACCCAGATAATGTTCTGCGGACCCAGGTTTGAATCCCACCACAGCAGATGGTCAAATTTGAATTCAACAGGGAACATGATTGTTAGAATAAAACAACAGTACAAGACCACTTTGAGAAGTGTCTGAAAAACAGTTCTGCAGGGAAAGCACTGCAATTTCAACCTCAGGTACATTCCCAAGAGCTCTCAGAAGTCAACTTTTTGTACTCTTTATGTCTTTTCTAAAAGTGGGTCAGAGACCTGTGCCAAGGTCTCTGGACACATTTGGAGGGCAGACAACTTATTTTTTACTGGCAGTCGTCAGCAAAAACACCCTGGAAGCCGCCGTCCCTCCGCAGGCGCTGGCCACACACACAAACACACAAGTGGCAGACTTGAGTGGCTGGTTCCCTTGGGCATTGCACGTAAGGTAGCGGGCTGACCCTTCGCCCGTGCTTGCCCAGAACATCGGCTCGTTTGCGCAGAGGCCTCGTGTGCTGCATCCCCGGCTCTGATTGTGGGTGGCCCACCTCCTCGTGGCTTCTTCCCGGCACACACCGCCACCTGACCGTGCGATGGCTCTGCGGCCCCACGGTGCAGGGCACACTCGGGTTCACATCCAAACCGGCGAGCGTTGTAAGCGTGCGACTTCGCTGCAGTTCTCCTTGATCAATCTGACAATTCTTGTCCAACGTGGGAGGGCCCTTGGTGAGCTGGCTTTCCTCTCAGGGAACAGTGCTTCAGGCCGAGCAGTTCCTCCCCTCTCTCCCTGCCCTTGCTGACAGGTGGACAAGTACGTCTAAGGGTCATGTTGGTGGCAGGGTTGGCTGGGCTGGCGGCCCTCCGCCGGAGACACGTTTACCCTGCCTTGCTTCTGATGAGACCAAGAAGCCATCTCTTGTAGAGCCAGTGGTCCGAAATCGAGCCCTGGGAGCGGGTCTTAGCAAGGTTCTCCACAACATTGTCCTCAGCTTCTCGAGCGAGGTGGGCTGCGGATCTCTTGTGATCTCCTGTTAAGATTCCTTTCGGAGTGGCATGGTGGCTCAGTGGTTAGCACGGCTGCCTCGTAGCGCCAGGGATCCAGGTTCGATTCCACCCTTGGGTGATTTTCTGTGTGGAGTTTGCACGTTCTCCCTGTGTCTGTGTGGGTTTCCTCCGGGCGCTCTGGTTTCCTCTCACAGTCCAAAGATGTGCAGGCTAGGTGGATTGGCCATGCTAAATTGCCTGAAGTGTTCAGGGATGTGTAGATTGAGTGGGTCGTGGGTCTGGGTGGAATGCTCTGAGGGTCGGTGTGGACTTGTTGGGCCAAAGGTCCTGTTTCTACACTGTAGGGATTCTGTGAAATTATCTGGAATTAAGAATCTAATGATGACCATGGACATAGTAATGTCAGTACTAGTGGCATTGCCTCTTGTCAATTGGAGCTCTGTGTTCATCCCCTACTCCTGTGGCGGCTGATACAACATAACTGATGCTGCTGTTACTGCTACTCCTGTTTCTCAACAGTAGTCCTAGCCGCAGCTATGTAAAGTACTTCAATGGTGCTGAGAAGGTTGATCTTGGAATCATGAATACATCTTTTAACACCAAAATACTCTTTAATTACTGCAAGTCTCTGAAAACTGTATGATATCAGAACATTTTAAAACAACAACATCAGGGCATATTGGTGATTGGTGGGTGGGAGAAGGCAGCAAGTTATATAGTAACTTAAGCCTTCTAGTGGAAACTTTTTTGAATTGAGGGTGTGCTAAATGATTTCTGTTAAAAAAAGCCTTTACTTTTAAGTAGTTTCAAAAATAATAGAAATGAGTCAATATCATCTAAATAAATCATTAGAACAAAGTTCTGATGTGAGGTAACACAACAAAACTGCATTTCTGAAGAAGGGTCACAGGCCCGAAACGTCAGCCTTCCTGCTTCTCTGATGCTGCATGGTCTGCTGTGTTCATCCAGCTCTACACCTTGTTATCTTGCTTGATTTCATTTCTTTTGGCAGCCTATTCTATTGTGTGAGACAGAAATATGATAGACTATTACAAATAAGATGATAACGTTATTATGGTTTGCGACATTTCTTTAAATTGAATGTAAACAAAGAGGGATCATAGGACCGGTACTGTCATCTACATATTTTAGCATGGGATATCAAATTAGAGATCAGAGAAAGGTTTAGGGATAGCAGGAACTGCAGATGCTGGAGAATCTGAGGTAACAAGGTGTAGAGCTGGATGAACAGAGCAGACCAAGCAGCATCAGAGGAGCAGGAAGGCTGACGTTTCGGGCCTTGACTCTTC
>JAHRHZ010000014.1:49221953-49245264 GCA_024137785.1 Ginglymostoma cirratum
AGCAGGAAGGCTGACGTTTTGGGCCTAGACCCTTCTTCAGAAAACTAGGCCCGAAACGTCAGCCTTCCTGCTCCTCTGATGCTGCTTGGCCTGCTGTGTTCATCCAGCTCTACACCTTGTTATCTCAGACAAAGGTTTAGGTTGTTTTGCATAGAAGACATTGCAAGATTTTCATGTTTGAAGACAATAGCAACAGCATCTGAGATTACCAAGAGGAAACTCCAAGTCTCCCAAAACATCAAAAGAGTGTTGTAGTAATCGTGTAGTAACTGTTGTATTGTAAACTGTTTACTTCTAAGATGATAGGGAGTTGGGGCAAAGCAGAACTAATTAACTTTTCAAGAACGGTACTGAAATCCCCTTGTAGGACTTGGCTAAAGATCATTTCCATTATCTTGCGGTTTGATTTGAAACTGACAGATGTGCCTGTCTCTTAAATAACTGGAAACAGCTGCAGTCCTCAAATTAAATCCTTTGCTCTACTAAATAATGCTCTCAATTGTTATTTCACTAAAGTATACAGAAACAGATTTGGTATAATCATAAATGGATATCAAAATCCTTAAGGAAAATCCTTGAACATTTCCACTTGTGCAGCTTTGAACTTCCAGGTGTAAGCCTGTCAGTAAAGGAATAGCATTCTGAAACTCAGCCGTTCTGTGCTGTAGGGAGAGGGAGGGCAAAATTATGGTTGGAAGCAAAAGGATGTCTTCTTGTAAATGGCCTGAAGACCACAAGTTATTAAAACACTGATTTTCTAAAAATAATTTGAGTGTTGCTATTTTTAAATGTTTGAAGTTTCCCAAACTTAGGATGGAATTTTCCACTTTGCAGTAAAGTTTCGACAGTGGGACTGGATAGAAGAGTCACCTTTGCTCGTGAGTGGGTTAGCTTTTCAGGTGCAATTAGAATTAGAATCAGAATTAGAATTAGGTTTATTGTCATATGTACTCACATGAGTCCAGTGAAAAGTTTACCAGGCACCACTTAAGGTGTCATCTTAGGTACAAAGGCAACTAGGTACAGATTTTTAGGAATAAATTAGGAAGAATACAAAATCATAGGAATAAAATAGAAAAATAAAAGAATGAACAGTACAGAATTACAGTCCTTCCATCCCAATCCGCACTGGCACCAAACCTCCAGATTACAAAAGGATTAGAAAAGAAATTACATAAAGAGAGTTCATCTTCTGAACAAAGGATCTACCACCACAATACAGGGTTTTTGTAAGGTCTCTGCAAGGTCCCACAGCCAGAAACCCTCGCTTTGGATACTGCCTCCTCCATAGCTGAGTCCACACTTCAAACACTGCCACTGTTGCAGCCAAAGACTCCTGGGTCAGTCCATGCTGTGGGTTTACGACAGCCAAGAGTCCCCTTCTGGGTACCACCACAGCCGCACCTAACAGCCCATTGACCATCCCTGCAGCTGACAACTCACCGAGTCCCCACGCGCAGGCTTTGGGCCTACCTCAGTCAGAAATCCTTGCTCCGAGCAACGACACTGCTGCAGCCAACCGACTCCGCTCCTGCTTCCCCACAATATCAGAAGATGAAGAACATAAAGAGAAAGGAAAGACAAAAGAAGGAAAAAAGAAAAAGCAGACAGAGCAGACGAGCTGACGAGCTCTGGCGTCTATATGCTACGCTGCTACGCTGCTGCCATCTTGAGATTTTGCAGTGGTCAGTGAATTAGATATGTATACATGAGGAACTTAGCGAATCTTGAGGTAGGAACAGAAGGAAATCGATGTCCCTGCTGTTAGCTCAGGTGGTTGAAGGTCCAAGCATCACAATTAAAAAGTGCCTGTATAGGATCTAATTCCTGCAAACCAGGCATATCATATTGGAGGTAATTCCTCTGGTCATTTCCTACCTTCCTCCATTTCCGGCTTTGTGGGTTTCAGAGAAGACAATGTGTGGCCATGTGGTTTAGTGATGCCTTGCTACAGATTTTTAAAAAATTCATTTGAGGAATGTGGGCATTATTGACTGGCTAGCATTTATTGTCTGTCCCTAGTTGGCCTTGAGAAGGTGGTGGTGAACTGCAGTCCACCTGCTGTGGGTTGACCCACAATGCCGTTGGGGATGAAATTCCAGGATTTTATCCAGCAACAGTGTAAGGAATGGTGATATCTTTCCAAGTCAGGATGGTGAATGTTTTGGAGGGAAACTTGAAGATGGCGGTGTTCCCATGTACCTTCTGTCCTTATCCCTTTAGATGGAAGTGGTCATGGGTTTGGAAGCTGTTATCTGAGGATCTTTGGTGAATTTCTGCAGTGCACCCTCCAGACAATCTCAGAAGACCAGGAGGTCTTCCCACCTGATCAAGGCAACTTAGACAGGGGTCATAGAAATGTTTAGTATCAGTGGAGCTGACTCTAGAACCTGGGTCCAGTGAAGGAAAAAAATAAAAGATCTGTTGTGCTCTGTGAAGGTAAGTGGCACCCTGTAATCACGGCAAAGTGACAAACATCAGGACATCAAACAGCAAATGTGAGAGTGCAGAGGACTATCAAGGTAGGAATTTGAGGTGTAGGTTCCAGGAAGAGAGGAAACATGTGGACTAAATGTATGGGTGCCACTTCATGCTCTTGTGCTAGTCACAGGACATGAGGATGTCAAGCACACACTGGGGACAGCACAGCAGTTATATTAGGTATACATGCTCATAAAGTGGTCATGCACCATTGAAATGAGACTCAAATCATTCTGTAACACGTGATTGGAATACATTTGAGAAGGCCCAAAGAACATGAAGCAGTGTTTCTTTATTCAACCAGAATCTGGTTATTGCAAACCTGAAGGGAAATGAAGGCTAAACAGTTCTTACACAGAATGATACTCAGTTTACACCGGGTTGAGAATTCTCTGCTCTTTCTTCCAGCGCACCTATCTTCTCCCAGTATACCCTTTGTTCCAGAGAGGGTATGTTCGACTGCTGCAGCTGACATCCCGCACTGTTATGGCCAACAAATGGAGATCCTGGTACAACTGCTTGAACTCCCCTCCTCCCATGGTGACAACGTGCTGAACCGTTGCGTGCGTAGCAGGTCCAGTTGCATCAAGGTGGCTAGAATGTTCAGGCCCACATTAATGGCAGCATTCTCTTTTTGCATCGCCAATCTGGGCAAATGGTAAGTGTGGGGATGATATCCAACATTTACTCAAGAAGACCCACTCAGCCTCTTGTCTGTACTGGTGCCTTCCAAGGGATCTAGGCTGTGTAGTGGATCACCCGAAGACCCATTCAGCATCTTGACTGTGCTGGTGCCTTCCAAGGGATCCAGACTCTGTGGTAGATCACCCACATTAGGACCAAGGTTAGCCTGGGTGCCAGGAATTGTACAATCAGCAGCACCTGTTGCATCAGTCTCTGCCTTCCTCTGACAGTTTCCAGGAAAGGCGTAGGCCTTCCCACTCTGGATGCACCCCTTGGATCCACTACCCACGGGTCACTTCAAGATCCTTATCTCAATCCAACTCCACTTCACAAATGACAACATGTACCAAGTTCTGCAAAACCACTGAGTGAACTGTGCATCTCCACATCTTCCACCAGAATTCTGGCCGCAAACAATTTGTCTCCGTGAACTGAAAACAAAAAAATGCTGGAGATCACAGTGGGTCTGGCAGCATCCATGGAGAGACAGCAAGTTCAGGTTTCAAGTCTAGATGGCTTTTCAACAGAGCTGAAGTGAAGTGCATCCTCAGCACTCTCAGCATCCTCCCAGGCAGACGCCCCTCGTCTGATAAATAGACATGCAGCGTAAACACCTGAAACGTTGCTGAGGAAAGAAATTGTGCATAATCATCAGTGAATTATTTTTGTTCTCCACCACATTTTCTCACTGAGGGGTCAAAAGAAAAGGACAGACATCCCTCAACTCCACCTCCACTTACTTTTCCACCTCAAGCATCACCTCCAAAAGTCCTCAGATGATGCACCATTATGACATTCCCTTGTGCCATCCACCAGTGCAGCCACTTTCTTTTCAAAGGGTATACATTCTACAGTCATGTCACAACTTGGTGAGTGCATCATTGACATGGAGGATATGGCAGCTGAGATCTCTGACATCCTAAAGATGGCTAGAAACCAGGCCCTGGCAGAAGGTGACCCATTGGTTTGGGGACCAGACTGTGAAACATGGACAGGCAGGGGAACATCTAGCAAATATGCCAGAGGTCATGTTCAGACCTAAGCAAAGGCTGCAAGAGTTTCTTCATGTTATGACTGTCATAAGGTCTGGCATCTCAGCACTTTGTTTGCTCCATGGAGAGGCTAGAAATTTCCAGACAGTGCCTGCTCTAAAGGATTACTGGGTGGAATCCAGACCTACACTCCATCATACTAGCTTGAACCTCCCTCCAGGTGTGTCTTCTCTCCAAGGAGTCAGGGAGGAGACACCAAGCACTAAGAGGGAGGGGGAGCTCCAACTACGCAACCTGGGATTTTCCTCTCAAGACGTATCAAGGGTGCCCTGCCGTTCCACCTTCCCACTGTCAGTGACCCAATTTCCTCCAGCAGGTTAGGCCAAGGTGGGTGCACCTAGTGTAAACATCATTGTTGTGTGTGTCTCATTTACTCGCTTACTTCCTGGGACTCGTTGTATACTAATAATGAGAAAATGATGTACTTGCTTACTTCCTGGGACCCATTTCATATTAACAATGAGACATGGTTTACCATGAGACATCGTTTATCATCGTCAAAACACAAGATACATACATGCAATTCTATAAGACCCATCTTTCCCTCTAATTTCCCAAGTAACCTTACAACTCTTAAACGATTATTCACACACTGGTTTAAAATCTCCTTTAGAGGTACAAGATGGTAAAGAAGTTGATGTTACCCCAATTGCGGCTGGTCAAACTGAAGTGGAGGTTGTTCTTCCTGCTCCTAAGTTCCATGCTTCTTGGTGCCAATGTTCTGTCTGAAGTGTGTGAGAAACCCTTCTGATCTGAGTGGTCTCTTTAAACAATTACAAAAACAGAAGTTGCTGGAAAAGCTCAGCAGGTCTGGCAGCATCTAGGAACAAAAAAAACGAGTTAATGTTTTGGGTCCGGTGACCCTTCCTCAGAACTGATGATGGCTGGGAAAATGTCAGTTTATGCGCAGAAAATAGGGAGGGTGGGTGGGGTAGGGAGTAAATGATAGGATAGAGCCTAAAGAGAGGAGAAGAGAGGTTGGACAAGCAAAGGAATTACTAACGATCAGGCTGGGAGGGTGAATAGTTGTTAATGGGCACTATTAGTGACTAACAACAGGTAGTGTGTAATAAAGACAGCAAGGTGTAGAGCTGGATGAACACAGCAGGTCAAGTAGCATCAAAGGAGCAGAAAGGCTGACGTTTCGGGCCTAGACCCTTCTTCAGAAAATGTGTGTAATGGCAGGCTATGCAATAACAAGGTCTGGTGTGTGGGGTAGGGAGCTGGGCCTTGGGAGAGTTTAGGCCCTAAAATTATTGAACTCGATATTGAGTCCGGTGGGTTGCAGGGTCCCCAAGTGGAAATAAGGTGTTGTTCTTCCAGAGATGGTAGGAACTGCAGATGCTGGAGAATCTGAGATAACAAGGTGTAGAGTCTGGAAGGGTCTAGGCTCGAAACGTCAGCCTTCCTGCTCCTCTGATGCTGCTTGGCCTGCTCTGTTCATCCAGCTCTACACCTTATTATCTCTGTTGTTCTTCCAGCTTGCGTTGAGCTTCGCTGGAACACTGCAGCAAGCCTGAGACAGAGATGTAGGCCAGGGAACAGGGTAGTGAGTTAAAGTGGCAGACAATAGGTAGTTCAGGGTCTTTTTTGCGATGTTCTGCAGAGCGGTTGCCTAGTCTACGCTTCGTTTCCCTATTGTAGCGGAAACCACATTGTGAGCAGCGAATGCAGTAGACTAGATTCTGGGAAGTGCAGGTGAAGTGTTGCTTCACTTGAAAGGTATGTTTGGGCCCTTGGATAGTGGGGAGGGAGGAGGTAAATGGGCAGGTGTTGCACGTTCGCCAGTTACAGGGGAAGGTGCCGTAGGGCTGTGGGGGGTTGCTGTTGGGGGTGAAGGAAGTGTGGACCAGGGTGTCCTGGAGGGAACAGTCCCTATGGAAGGCGGACAAGGGAGGAGAGGGGAATATGTGTCTGGTGGTGGCATCTTGCTGGAGGTGGCAGAAATGGTGTCTGATGACCTTCTGGATGTGGATAGTGGTGGGATGGTAGGTAAGGACAAGAGGAATCCTGTCGCTGTTGCAGGAGGAAAGAGAATGGGTGAGGGCAGAAGTGTGGGAGATGGGTCGGACCTGGTTGAGGGCCCTGTTGACAACAGAGCTGGGGAATCCTCGATTGAGGAAGAAGGTGGACATTTCGGAGGCTCCCTTTTCAAAGTTGGCTTCTTCTGACCATATACGATGGAGACGGAGGAACTGAGAGAATGGGATGGAGTCTTTACAGGAAGTGGGGTGTGAGGATGTATAGTCCAGGTAGCTGTGGGAGTCAGTGGGTTTGTAATGGATATTAGTGGCCAGTCTATCCCCAGAAATGGAAACAGAAATGTCGAGGAGGGGAAGGGAGGAGTCAGAGTTAGGCCAGGTGAAAGAGAGGGCAGGATGAAAATTGGAGGCGAAATTGATGAAGTTTTCCAATTCCAGACGAGAGAGGGAAGGAGCACCGATGATATCATTGATGTATTAGAGAAAGAGTTGTGGGTGGGGGCCGGAATAGGACTGGAACAAAGAATGTTCCATGTACCCAACGAAGAGACAGACATAACTAGGGTCCATGCGGGTACCCATGGCCACCCCTCTTACCTGAAGAAAATAGGAGGAGTTGAAAGAGAAGTTGTTGAGGGTGAGGATAAGCTCAGCCAAATGGAGGAGGGTGGTGGTGGGTGGGGATGGTTCAGGTCTTTGCTCCAGGAAGAAGCGGAGAGCCCTAAGACCCTCCTGGTGGGGAATGGATGTGTAAAAGGATGGTACATCCATAGTAAAGGGGAGGTGGCTGGAACCGGCAAACTGGAAGTTTTGAAACCGGCGTAAAGCATCAGAGGACTCATGGATGTATGTGGGCAGGGATTGGACCGGGGGAGAGAAGACTGAGTCAAGGCAGGAAGAGATGAGTTCTGTGGGGCAGGAGCAGGTTGAAACAATGGGTCTGCCAGGACAGTCCTGTTTGTGGATTTCTGGGAGGTGGTAGAAGCGAGCTGTGCAGGGCTTGGGGTCTATCAGCTTGGAAGCAGAAGCAGGGAGATCACCGGACGAAATGAGATTAGTTACTATGGTAGATACAATGGTCTGATGTGTCGTGGTGGGGTCATGATCCAGGGGAAGGTAGGAGGAGGTAACTGAGAGTTGGCACTCAGCCTCTGCAAGGTAGAGGTCAGTACTCCAGACTTATCGGCCGGCTTAATAACAAAAGTCAGGGTTAGCTCTGAGTGCACTGAATGCAGTCAGTTTGGAATGGGATAGGTTGGATTTGGTGAGGGGGCCAGAGAAATTGAAGTGACTAATATCACGTCGACAGTTCTTAATGAACAGATCGAATGCAGGTAAAAGACTGGAGGGAGGTGTCCAGGTGGAGGGAGAGTGTTGATAAAAACTTAGTTTTGTTCCTGATTTACAGCATCTGCAGTTCTTTTGGTTTTTCTTTAAATAGTTATCTGGTCATTCCCAAGTACCGTGGTTTACTATCATTTAGTAACAGCAGTTTGATGTAATAATGTAACTAGCATGATACAGTTGCTCCATGTGAATCGGTTTCTCTCCCAGGGAGGGTGTTATAAAAGACAGTATTGAATTACGTAATTTCTCTGTTGATTGAGGCAACCCGAGGAGCCAGGCTGTCTCAAAAACAGTTCCACTGAAACTCAGATCTATTGTTCCACCCAAAACCTTACAGCATTGCGTTATCAACACCTATTCAATAGCCAAACAAGATAAATGGCTTGCAGAAAAACCGAAAGACCGTGGATGCTGTAAGTCAGGAACAAAAACAGAAGTTGTTGAGAAAGCTCAGCAGGTCTGGCAGCATCTGTGATAAAAGATCAGAGTTAACATTTTGGTTCCAGTGGTCCTTCCTCCAAACTCAGCTCTGTCACCGGGTCACTGACCTGAAATGTTGACTGTGATTTTCCATCACAGATGCTTCCAGACCTGCTGAGCTTTCTGGCAGCTTCTGTTTTTGTTCTTGATTTACAGCATCCACAGTTCTTTCCATTTTGAATGACTTGCATATCTGTCTGGCTTGATTAATTTGACAGTAAGTGCTGCAATCTTCCTGGCTTAATACCTTAGTTCCATTGTCTCATTAACACCTATTTATTGTAATCAATCAAGGCAACAGGTTTGCGTTTAGAGATAGTAGGGACTGCAGATGCTGGAGAATCTGAGATAACAAGGTGTGGAGCTGGATGAACGCAGCAGGCCGAGCAGCATCATAGTAGCAGGAAAGCTGACGAAGGGTCAAGGCCAAAATGTCAGCTTTCCTGCTCCTATGGTGCTGCAATCCTGCTGTGTTCATCCAGCTCTAAACCTTGTGATCTCAGGTTTGCGTTTATGTCTGTTCTGCTCCAATTCCCAGCATGCTGTAGAGTTAGCCAGTTTTCCCAGTGTGCTGAGATAGTAGGAACAGCAGATGCTGGAGAATCTGAGATCACAAGGTGTACAGCTGGATGAACACAGCAGGCCGAGCAGCATCAGAAGAGCCGGAAGGCTGACGTTTCGGGCCTAGGCCCTTCTTCTGAAGAAGGGCCTAGGCCCACAACATCAGCCTTCCTGCTTCTCTTTGCTGCTCGGCCTGCTGTGTTCATCCAGCTCTACACCTTGTTTACCCAGTGCGCTGTTCAGTTGGCTAGTTTTTCCACTTTGCTGTTCAGTTGGCCAAAAGAGCTGTTATTTCATTTAAAAGTGATATTCCACTACCTACACCAGGTAGGAGCCCCTCGGGAGGCTGAAACTCCGTAGGCCTCAACCAATGCAGATGGCTGCCTAATTCTTAAGTATCCCCCTACTGTCTAGATGTTACTACTTTTGGCTTCTCACCCAACCATATTCCTCACCTACCTTGTTTCCCACTCCCAGGAACAGAGCAAGATTCGGCCCACAGTTTTCTCAGCTGTGGGTAATATTGCAAACTGAGTGTTAATGTATTTGCTGTAATTGTTAGCTGGCTGTTCTGGAAAAGGATGGTTAGCTCTCCTCTTTAGTCACAAAATGTTCTGACTAATTACACTTCTATCTCTGATTATGCCTTGCAACTTATTAAATGGCATTCTGCTGTAATTGTTGCATCCTTTATAACTGTTTGTGTGATACATATGACTGCAATTATGATTAATCGTTGGAACATTGCTCCTCTAACTATATGATATCTAACGTGGTTAGTCTTTTACGGTCAGAGTAATGTGTGACAGAGACAAGTGGGGAGGAAAAATATAAATCCAAAATTACCGAAGTAAAATGAAAGCAATAGTGTGAATGCAGGGAAAGGAACCTGAGACAAATTCTAAAAGGAAGAACAGATCATTAATATCTTTGAAAAAATGTATTTTTCTTTATGTAAGTTAACTAATTTTTAATTTTTTCCAAGCTTCCTATTTCCTCAATAAATTCTATGAGATACAACTTCCATGGGGAATCATTAGGTCTCCCTCTAGAACTTTGAGGAAGACGTCTTGGCACACGTCTGACAGAAATATGCACATTAATGTTTATGCAGTTTTTCCATGATTTTCCTTTAAATGTGACAGGAACTAGCAAGAATGCCATAGAAATGAATTAGTGAATTAGAATTTATTTGTCACGTGTACTCAAACACAGGGATATAGGAGTACAGTAAAAAATGTACAAAGTCACCATTCTCCAGCATCATCTTCGGCACAAAGGTACATAACAAAGATGCAAAATCTTGTGTATAAGATAGAAAAATAACGAAATAAAGATAAAAGTTCAACATGATAATCCTTCTGAAGTGCTTAGCCATGGGCCTGGATCTGGGCCTTTCCACATTGACTTTGAGACCATCACCAGCAGGAGGCTGTTGGCCAACCTTGAGTCGCTTTGCTGCGCCGCACGTCGCCATCTTGCCTCTACCCATGATGCCGCTGCCACGGGTCTGCGCAGGGCCAACCTCGGCAATGCAGCCAATGCTGAAGCTGCCGGCAGCACAACCTCGACTCCCTCTGTCGTCGCTGCGGAGAAACCTTCATCAGGCGCACTGGGCACCTTGAAGCTGTCCAAGCTTCCACAGAAGGTAAGTCAGGTTAAAGTAAGGAAAATAAAACAGAGGTGAAAGACAGAAGAATAAAAGTGGACGGAGCAGACGAGCTCCAGAAATAGCGAACACACTGCACTGCTTCTCCACTGCCATTTGCCAGTTAAATGGTAGTGTGCAGACAGGACATGTTGATCAAGCTGTTTTGAAAATGCCTCCTTATTGTACTGTGCTTCTAAAATCTCAACTGTGGTGACCAGCTGCATTTTCAAGTGGGCATGTTAGGGGTATACTCAGATAATTGTGCATATCACTTACGACTATGATCCTGCTACAGGTTTAACTCCCATACAGCAATGGGATCCAGATCATTGGATCAGACTCCTGTCTCTACAGATGTTGCAGCTTTCTGCAATGAAAACCCAAGATAACTTTCCACATCACAGTCATCTGCTGCACTTTGTAGGATTTTGGTCTGCAATGGGGACAACAAAGAGAACCAGATTTAGATGAAACCTATTCTCCTGATGGGGAAGACCACAGCGAGAGCTAGGATGTTAGAACAACTGGAAGGCAACAGAAAGCACCTGCAGCCAGAACTCTCTGGCAACTGATTGATAATAATTCAGCTGAACTAGTTGTGTTTCCTCTCTCCATCCAAAAATAACAGTCTGGATTAAAGGGTCCAGACCCGAAACGTCAGCTTTCCTGCTCCTCTGATGTTGCTTGGCCTGCTGTGTTCATTCAGCTCTACACCTTGTTATCTCTAGTCTGGATAAAATATCTCTTGAATTCCTTCCCTACTGAAATAAAATACGTCTGGCCGCAGCAAAGCACCATTCGTACCTGACATTGCAGGGTCAGCAGCCACTATAGGAATTATTATTTACAATTTCAAGCTCTCTTACAGTGCAATGTCTTATACAAGCTATTATTAATTATGATGCACATATTAACCTATTGTGACTAATTCAATGGTGTCAATGTTAATCTGTAGTTTCTAAATGGTTTCAGGTTGATGGGTGGGAGGTGGCAATGGTTTGGACAAGGTCCCATGTGAAGACCATACAATTTTTGATTCTGCTAGGGCTTTCTAGATCAATTGGCCTTCTGTTATTAATGTAAGCATTGATTGTGGATGTGGTGTGTGAGTGGAAAAATTAGAGTTCTGAAGTCATGGAACTGGGCAACATTTGCCCCACTTCTATTTGCCCACTCCTTTATGGCCACAGCTCCCAATGATTTTTGTGAGACAGTCTATAGGAGATCCATGAAAGAAGAGAAGCTCCAATTGGTTTGGTCTGCCAATGAGTTCCAGTGGGTTGGGCTGGTCATTTTTGTTATCAGCATTTGCTTCTGCTCACAAGCATGGCTGGTTGCTGCAATCTGAAAGCTCTTCAACAATGATACAAGTGGAAAATATTCCCACCAGTCATGGACAGTCAGAGATTTCCTTCTTGTTGACAGGTTGAAACAAATTGCTCATGCCAGCAAAAATAATCTTAACAGATTCTTCTTCTTCTGTGTTCTGCTATGAGTTTAAGAAGCCCAATGAAATCTTCTACTGGTTCGACCAAAATGGTTGTGTATGGTCTCGATGCTTTCAATCTGACTTCTCTTTGAATAGACTTATTGGTTTTTATAAACCTATTTGGTGATTCTTGGATGAGTCAAACATCTTATGTAACTTCAAGAGGTTCAAAGTCAAGATATCCATGCCAGCTCAAAAGTCAGAAGTATTGATTGTAAATCATGCATACATTCCCAATTTTCTTACGCTCTATGTGTCACAGAATTGCTTGTAACATAAACTTGAATGTTGAGAGTTTTGCCCCCATAACAATATTGAAATTATGAATGAATGTCAACCAGAAAAAAATGAAATTAAGCAGAAAGAGGAAGCAAATGCAATCCATAGTCATTTGGGGCTTTCTGCATCCTTGTTGCATCTTCTCTGTCACTCTGGGCTGCCTTTACGGTTCTTGAATCATGTTGGTCTCCACATAGTAAACAAGCGAAGGTGGAACTAATTCAAACCAAATCTTCCAGTACTTGAAACAGAATAAAACTATACACAAATTACAGAGAATAAAACCTGGACAGAATGAAACAGACCACAGGCACAGTAGAGACAGAATGTAGTAGCATTTTCCCTTTGGTCCTGTGGTGGGCGGTTTTCATGTACGTCTGTGGACAGGAATGTTTACAAAGATTAATAAGAAAAACATGTTAGTTTGCATTCTTTAAGATGAACCTCTGGGACATTATGTATACAATAACAAGCTAATGTAGTATATGTATACAGAGGAATTGATTAAATAGGTTCAGGAACATAAATATATGAAGTTGACGTGGAGATTTCTAGACAGCAAATTCAGATGAATGGTTGTTGACTTCTTATCTATAATTGGGTGGGTTGGAAGCTTCTAAGCAACATTATAAACATAAATAAGTTTTGAAACAGTGGTACAGGGAGGCTAGAGTTAATGTGACTGATAATCCATTGAGATAATAGGCCAAGTTGTGAAGATAATTTCGCTGTAAATAAATTAAGCATTGGAGTACATGTAAAGAGTCTAATTGACACTGAGATTAATAAAGACAAGAAAGGTAGGTGGGAATGGTTTATTAGAATGAGGGAATACCCATTGAAAATGAGTATTAAATCAGAAAGACCATAAAATTATGAGAAATAAATCAGGACAGAGCATATGCACTTAACAGTAGAATCCTGGGGATTGTTGCTGAACAAAGAGACCTTGGGGCACAGGTTCATTGTTCCTTGAAGGTGGAATCACAAGTAAACAGGGCAGCGAAGAAGGCATTTGGTACGCTTGCCTTTATTGGTCAGTGCATTGAGTATTGGAGTTGGAATGCCATGTGGCGGCTGTGAAGAACTTCGGCTAGGCCACTTTTGGAATATTGCATGCAATGCTGGTCCTTAGGAAAGATGTTAAATTTGAAAGGGTGCGGAAGAGATTTACAAGGATGTTGCTGGGGTTGGAGGTTTGAGCTGCAGGGAGAGGCTGAATAGGCTGGGCCTATTTTCCATGGAGCGTTGGAGGCTGAGGAGTGACCTTATAGATGTTTATAAAATCTTGACGGACATGGGTAGGGTGTATAGCCAAGATCTTTATCCCAGGATAGGGGTGTACAAAACTAGAATGTATAGGTTTAATCTGATAAGGGAAAGAATTAAAAAGGACCTAAGGGCAACCTTTTCTGGCAGAGGGTGATGCATGTATGGAATGAGCTGCCAGAGGAAGTGCTGGAGGCTGGTACAATTACAGCATTTAAAAGGCATCTGGATGGGTACATGAATAAGAAGGGTTTAGAGGGATATGGGCAAAATGCTGGCAAATGGGACTAGATTCATTTAGGGCATCTGGTCAGCAAAGACGATTTGAACTGAAGGGTCTGTTTCCCTGCTATATAACTCTATGACTCTAGAACTGGAATAGATCCAATGGTCTAAATATAGTCTTACTGTTATTATTCGTCTGATTTTGTAACAATGTATAAGAGCTGATATTCCATTTCTCAAGCTGTCAAAACCTTAACTCTATTGTCATGAACAAAAGTTAAGATAGGCAGGGATGTGAGTAAAATTTTCTATTATAATTAAAAGATTACTGTCATGAGATCGGGTAATGAGAGAAAGAAAGGCATCATTTTTAAAGTCAAAAGTGGGACGTAGGCATAGTGTGGAAATATGATTAGTATGAAAAAAGATGTAGGAGAGCTGGTGGTGCAGATTGAAAAGTTTGTTTCAGTGAGGGACATTCAGCTATTAACAGGAATACAGGGATATTGGTAATCATATGGTTTGTTTCTCTTTTCATTTTATTCTTTGTGTAAAGAGATGGAATAATTGTGGGTTGACATAGAAGTTCTTCGTTGGAAAAGTGAAGGTTTGCAGCAAAGTACTCACGTTTTAGTATCATAGAACATAGAACTGTACAGCACAGTACAGGCCCTTCGGCCCATGATGTTGTGCCGAACTTTTACCCTAAACCTAAGGTCTATCTAACCTCCACCTTATACGATCATCCATATGCCTATCTAATAGCCGCTTAAATGCCCCTAATGAGGCCGACTCCACTACCCTCTCTGGCAATGCATTCCACGCTCCTACCACTCTCTGAATAAAGAACCTACCTCTGACATCTCCCCTATATCTACCTCCTTTCACTTTAAAACTATGTCCACCCCACTTCGTAAAAGCTACCTCAACCCTAGGAAAAAGTCTCTGGCTGTCTACTCTATCTATACCTCTGATCATTTTGTACACCTCTATCAAGTCACTTCTCATCCTTCATCGTTCTAAAGAGCAAAGCCTGAGCTCTCTCAACCTTTCCTCATAAGACCTTCCCTCCATTCCAGGCAACATCCTGGTAAATCTCCTCTGCACCTTTTCTAATGCTTCCACATCTTTCCTGTAATGAGGTGACCAGAACTGGAGACAATGCTCCAGATGCGGCCGAACCAGGGTTTTGTATAGCTAGAGCGTAACTTCACGGCTCTTGAACTCAATCCCTCTATTAATGAAAGCTAACACACCATATGCCTTTCTAACAACTCTATCCACCTGGGTGGCAGCTCTCAGGGCACCGTGAACATGAACCCCAAGATCCCTCTGGTCCTCCACACTAACAAGAATCTTTCCGTTAATCCTGTATTCTGCTTTCAAGTTTGTCCTTCCAAAATGAATCACCTCACACTTTTCAGGGTTAAACTCCATCTGCCACTTCTCAGCCCAGCTCTGCATTCTATCAATGTCCCTTTGTAACCTAGGATAGCCCTCTGCACTGTCCACAACGTGGCCCACCTTTGTATCGTCCGCGAACTTGCTAATCCACCCATCCACTCCTTCATCCAAATCATTTACAAAAATCACAAATAGAAGAGGACCCAGAATAGATCCTTGTGGTACACCACTTGTAACTGAATATTTTCCATCCACTACCACCCGTTGTCTTCTAAGGGTCAGCCAATTCTGAATCCAATCTGCCACATTACCCCCTATCCCATGCCTCCTTACCTTCTGTATGAGCCTACCATGGGAAACCTTATCAAACGCCTTACTTAAATCCATGTATACCACATCCACCGCTCCACCTTCATCCACGTGTTTGGTCACCTCTTCAAAGAATTCAATGAGGTTTGTGAGGCATGATCTACCCTTCACAAATCTATGCTGATTATCACGAATCAAGCTGTGCCTTTCCAAGTGATCATAAATCCTGTCTCTCAGAGCCCTTTCCAATAATTTGCCCACCACTGACATAAGACTAACTGGCCTGTAATTTCCGGCGTTAGCCCTGTTCCCTTTTTTGAACAAGAGAATGACGTTTGCCTCTTCCCAGTCTTCCGGCACTATACCCGCGGACAGCGAGGATGAAAAGATCATCGCCAAAGGCCCTGCGATCTTGTCCCTCACTTCCCATAGAATCCTTGGATAAATCCCATCAGGCCCGGGGAACTTATCTATCTTCAACTTCCTCAGAATTCCTAGCACATCTGCTTTACTAACATCAACCTTCTCTAGCCTACCAGCCTGTTTCACACTGTCCTCCTCTCCAACTAGGTCCCTCTCAGTTGTGAATACTGAAGAAAAGTATTCATTAAGGACCTCTCCTATCTCTTTAGGCTCTGTGCACAAATTCCCTTTACAATCCTTGATCGGCCCTACCCTTTCTCTGGTCATCCTCTTGTTCTGCACGTACGTGTAAAGAGCCTTGGAGTTTTCCTTGATCCTATCTGCCAAGGTTTTCTCATGCCCCCTTATAGCTCTCCTAAGCTCTTTCTTCAGCTCCTTCCTGGATAACTTGTGTGGTATATCAAAAGAATACCTTTCAAAAATATATTTGGATCCATTAGATCGTGGGTCAAACAGTAGAAATATATTTATAAATAATGTTATATAATTAAGGGGCGAGTTTTGGCTGAGTGGTTTTGTTCAACAAACTAGGAAAGTGTAAACTAAAAAGTATTCTGTTTGCATGTGTGAGTATTAAGGGAAAATTGTGAAGTGCTGGTGAGTGAGCTGAAGTGTTCTGAATGCTGTTGCTGATCTGATAAGGTCATTAAATCTTGATCCTGCTTAAAGCTAATCATGTCAGCCATCTACTTCCAGGCCTGTTACCTCTTGGCCATGGAAATTCCCTTGTGGGTCCAGGTGAGGAAATGTACACTCCTGCCACTCGTGTCCTCAGCTTCCTGAGTTGAGGAGGTGGAGGATGAAAGAATTAGATAAGTGAGGAACAACCTTTAATTCAGCTGTGTCCTCAAAAAATCTTCAAGAATTATCGATGGAATAATTTAGACAGAGAATGCCTCTTCACTACCACAGGAGGCTTCTCAGTTGAATTAGACCTCATGACTTGCTGGAAATTGCACGTACTAGGCGCACATTCAAGAAGGGCACCCCACAAATCTTAGAACTGCTTGGGAATCATGCTGGAAACATGATGGGAATTTGCCACTCACCCAAAACCTGCCCTGGATTAAAATTGGGATGTGGTTTGTCTTTAATTGTACTCAGAGCCTAGTTATGAGCAAAATAAACAGATTGTCACAAAAGCTGCTACATTAGATTCAGCAGGATCTTCATGATACACATGTTTTCAATTGCATTTAAAAATGGAAGTAAATAATGAGTGGGTTTGATAACCAAATATGTATTGAGACTTATCTGCATCTGTTATTTTGATCAATTATTAGTCATTGGGGTATTTTACTATTGGGAATCACCCAACTCATTCTATTTGTATCCACTTCAACGATTCAAATTTACAATGAATCGAATTTGACCCTCTAAATTAGTTCTGATGACATTGACCTGAAACATTGGCCCAGCAATAATTCATTGCGCTACATGATGAATCTGCCTGATCTCATATAAAGGGCTACATCCATCGGGTGAACATGTTCACTAACAGTTACTCAAAGGTCTGCTCTTGCCTGTGTCGCGAGGGAATCAAGTGCAACTGACAAGGGAGTAGGGGAGGACATCAATTACCAGCCACTTTGTGTGTAGTTCACAGCTCTAGAATACAACACCATGAAGATTGATGGCATTTCTACATCTGTGTTCTTTGGAGGTGCAGAAATTGAAAGTTGGCAGTTGACTGGTAACAAAATTAAACATCTCTCACCTACACCTCATACAAGACACAGTTATCATGTCTCAATATCAGTGAGGAATTGCATGCAGCAACTTTGTTACATTTCCTGAACCAATTCAAAACTGTGCCTCTTTCCATTTGAGACTTTATTAGCAATTTATTAATTTTCTTGATGAATATGATTCTTTGATGCATTTTTACAGACTTACTGCCTGGCTCCACCTCAGATAATATTTAACTAGTAACTTATAGGTCACAAAAGAATATGAGCAAACACAGCTGTTCAAGGGCAGTGATAGAGAATTCACATTTGAAGGATTCGGCGGGATTTAATCCTATCCAAGCTTAAAGCTGGACACAAATGTTCTACCCCGAGGATATTGATGAAAAGAAGAATCGCTGAACAACATTAATAATATATAGAGGGTCTTGTGTTGCAGTGGTAGTGTAACTGCATCAGAGCCTAGTTATGTACTCTTCCACCTTCTTCCATCAGGCACAAGATACAAAAGTTTGAAAACACACACCAACAGGTTCAAGAACAGCTCTTCCCCATTGTTATCAGACTTATGAATGGACCTCTCATACACTAGAGTTGATCTTTCTCTGCACCTTTTCTGTAGCTGTAAAACTATATTCTGCATCCTGTTGTATTACCATTATGTATTTATGTAAGATGTGATGTGGCTGGTTAGAATGTAAAACAATACTTTTCACTGTATCTCTATACATGTGACAATAATAAGTCAAATCACATTAACGAGATCTGGGTTCAAGTCTCATCTGTCACAGATGTGTGTCATAACTAGTGAGAACATGTTAATTCAAAAAAAAAGGTACTTGCAGACTTACTGTACATACAATCCGCAATAGAAAGGAAAATGAAAGCATCCAGCTGAAATATTTATGTTTCAGGCTGTTCAGAGAATGTCTGCTATGGAGACGGTGGTTGCCTCCAAGAAATTTCAATCACAGCTATCAAATTAATCCATGTAGGCCCCAATCTTCCCCTAATCTGGCCTCAACGTGAGAATGCAATTGTTCCCTTAATCTTTGGCTCATGATCGGAAGAAAGATGACACACTGATTTTCACGGTGAGAAACAGCATTTTTATACATTTTATGTTACAATAATTACATAACATTGTGGTCACTGGGTCCTTCCTCTTATTCTATACAGCCAATCCCATGGACAGCCCCAGGTTCCCATGATCTCATGGTATTTAACAGGCATTGTAATCTCCAGGCCCTGTGATCTTTCTATGCATACAATTAATTTGCACTCCAAAGTCACTAGTTACACTCCTTCAGACATGCTCCAGACTTGCTTATCGCTAAGGCCTGCTTGGATTCTGTTGCCCCTTGTATTCCTTTGCTATCTCTATCAAGTTCTGCAAACTTTCTATCGCAAACTTTCTATCTCAGCATGTTAATTGCCTTAAATAGCGTGGGAGGTAGCTCTTTCATAGCCTTACAACATTTTATTTACCTGAACGAAGCTACTTCTCCAGATAGAGGTAGGAAAAATGTAGCACTGTGTCAGGAGGGGAACAACAGCAAATGAGTATCCATGTGTCATGGTCATTGGGATAAGTCTCATGGCCTCCAGTTGTAGCAGGAATCTGAGCAGCGTACCTCTACAAAGTGAGCAAAGGAAGAGTCAATGATGATCATTAACCAAAAAGGCTGTGCATGGGAGGGTTTGTTAAAATGTTATGTTATTGAACATTTTTTTATTGTTACTTCATCAATCCCTGTGTTGCCCAGTCTTGTAAGCCAAATGAAGATTCACCTTTTCAGTAACTTGTTGATTAATGTGAAGACATGAATTTACACGTGGAAGGGTGCAGGGTGGGGAGATGGGTGCTTGAAAATCCCATCATGGCAGCTGGAGGAATTTAAATTCAATTAATTTAAAAATATATCAGCAAAACATTTACCAGTGTATGTTTGGTTGTTAAAACAACCTTTATTTGCTCAGTTACTCTCTCCACCGATGTTGCCAGGTCTTGGAATATTTCCAGCGTTTTTAAAGTTTATTCCAGGTTTTCAAAATCTTTTTAATTTAATCACTTTGAAACAGATTACTGTACATTCAGGGAAACATTAATGACCTGGTGGACCTTTAGATTTTTTACAATTACCAGTAAATTACTCCTGGTCAATTACATCACTTCATGCTGAATCTCCAAGGCAACTGTTTCCATGACAAGCATCTTAACATATGACTGGCATTGAATTAAAGTACCCAATCAGATATTTGGAGGCATTTTGAAATCTAATAACTCCATGACATATGTGATATATGATAAAGAATGGTAATAAGAGCTAACAAAAACAAATAACATATTATCATTAACTTGAACAGTTGGATTCTCTGAGTTGTCTGAAATTTTAGGAGGATAATGACCAACCTGCTCTTGGTGCATTTTGATGGCCATATGTGCCAATTACCATTGGTGGATCCCATTTGTGTGTGTTGGCGTTGGGAAAGGCAAAGTGTCTTCAGTTGCCAGTCCTCTGGGCTCTCTGGAGTCACCACACTTCCTGCCAGGTCAACCTCCTTTAATTTTCCCCCATCTAAACCCCCTTGCCACATGTTGAGGCCCTTCACCCAGGTCGTGGTCTTTGTTGTGGTAGGACCGGTTGTAGCTCCTGCAGTAACCACTAACGCTAAGCTGTCAGCCATCTATTGACTGGCAGCTCATTCTATAAAACAGGGCATCTGATAGATAATGGGGCAGAGGGAGCAAAAGTTTTGCCTTAACAGCATGAGTCAGCCATTTAGTATAATAACAGGCTCCCTGTCAACTGGTAGCTGGGGTAAAGAGTGATTGTGATACTCCGTGAAGACAGCCCAGGGGCTGAAAGAGAAAGGTGGTGTCTAGAAAGTAATAAAAGTAACTACTTTGGGAGTCAGTTTTGTACAATTGTTAACTTGAAGATGTCTCTTTGGAACCAAGAATGCCATTGCATCTCAGCTGCAAAGAATCCCTGCCTTCTTTGGATTCTTCTGAAATGCTCTGAAGTACAAAAAAAATCACACTAGCATTCATTACAGCAAGTGGATGGTCAACACACAGTGCCAAATACTTTCTTACACCACCCCCAGCCTGCTGTTGCCAACCTTTAGTCATTCTCAGCTTTTTAAAGTTGTAGCCTTAAGGGATGGCTTTTGATGAAGCCAATTTTTAGACAATTTTTTCCAGTTCAGCATATTAAAGAATGAATCCATTATCTTCTCTGCCCCACCTCAATTCTAGATCATTGCTGTTGCTTGCACCTTGGACCAGATCTTAGGTTGAACCAGCCTGCTAATAACTTCACAATTCGTTTTGATGTGTATCTAAATTTCTGACATTTATATAAGGTAATGGTTTTGAAAGGGTTAATATTTATGTTACAGTGGCTCCATCCATTCTTCTGATCTCAGACAGTCAGTGGCTAGAACCTGGTGTTTTTGGAGGGTGTATTTGTACCAGCTCTGTAAGTCTCTTGAAATTATCACTGATCAAACTGCTATCATGCAATACACTTGCCTGTTCATTAGGACAGTGATTCTTCTTAACGGTGCATCCTTGAACACCAATCATTTGATAGGTCCAAGACAAAGTAAAATTGATGCAGTAACTTTCTTCAACTAACCCTCAACCAGCACTACATGCTTGTAGAGATGGTCAACTGGGAAAATATCACATGGTAGCCGCAGAATGCATCTGTCCCCCACCGGAAGGAGAAGAAATCCTGAAGGTCCGGAGCAAAATTAAAAAAAAAAAATCAAGCGGGTGAGTGGTATTAAGGTTTTGAGAAGACATAATCTCAGTCAGTTGATGGTTGAAATGTGTGATCACCAACAGGGAGAGGCAGCTATGGAAGAAGCAAAGAGGCAAACTCAGTTTTTGAAAGGTAAAACTTAATTTGAGTGATGAAGGGTCTCTGGACCCAACAACATGTGCTTTTTGGCTTTCCACGTGTTTGAATATTAGTGGTAATGGCTTGAGCCCCATGAATGGGTATTAATTTTCAACATAAGGGCCTCAATTTGCAGTGGGGATGGACTTTCTGGTTTCAGTGTAAGATTTCTTTTCTTGTTCAGAAGTCCTGAATTGATAGTTGAGAATTCATCAGATAGTTTTGTTCAGAAACAACAATTTTGATATGATGTGTAGCAGGCTCAAAGGCATCTTTCTGCACTGTAAAAACTCAACAACTCTGTGACTCTGATCAAAATAGCCAGAAAAGACATATAGAGCCTGCAACAAATGAGAATGGTTTATTGGGCCTAGGCAGACAAACAGATGGCAAAAAGATAGCGATGCTGATCTCCACGTCTATAAGTGCCAATTTCCCCTGTTTTCTTAAATCTTCTTGAACTAGTCAATATGCTAGACTGATGCCAGCATGGATCACACTGACAAACTTGCTCCTGCCCAAAGTTGTCTTGAGTTACCAATGTATTAGGCTGGATCCAACATTGATCTATCATGAGAAATTATTTTCTGCCCAAAGAGAGTTTTTCCTTTATACAGTCTGGTTATGTATTTCTGCAAATAGTTTATTCAATTGTCCATTATCTAGGGACAGCTCAAAGTAATCACTTTTATTTCTGTCAAAAGCCCGATAAGACATTTTGTGTTGCATCATTTGCTGGAATATTGTTTGTGTTGACAGATGCAGACTCAGTGAGCCAATGGGACATTTTCTGTGCTGTACAACTCTACATTTGTATGATTCTATTGTGCTTAGCCTCCTGACAGTTGGTTTACATTATGAAGCAGAGAAATCATCGCCAATCCCCTTCTCAGAACCAACATTGTTTTGTTTCAGGGCTGGTGCTGGAGACATGGAGTTGGCCAAAATTTAACTTTCTCTGTCTTGTTTTTGTTTGCCCAGGAAGTTGCTGTAGGATTTTTCTTTACAAGAAAGAGTACTATTCCTGAAATATTCAATGGATTTCTTAGGATTTTGAAAGGTTTTTAAATGTAGTTTCTGTTTCTTTTCTCCTCAAATTTGATTCTTTTTCTACCATATTGAACTCTGCCATAGACAGCTGTAGAAAGTCATGATTTGATAATATTTAAGGTAGAAATGGATCGATTTCTGATGACTAGTGGTGTACATAGTTCTGGAGGTGAGTAAAAGGCATTGAATTGTTTGATTACCCATTAGCATATTGAATGGTGGTGAAAGCTTGGAGGACTGAATGGCCAATTCTTGTTCTTAATTACTACCTTGAGGCAGAAGAGAGAAGGCAGATGGCTCTGACCCGATTACATGCGATCCTTGCCTTGATATAGGTGATTAACTTCTGCCTTATAACCCAACTGCTGTCATCTCCTTAAGGAACTCTGGGCACTGGAACAAACTAGTAAACTGTTAAAAAACGGAAATGTTGGGAAGACTCAACAGGTTAGGCAGACGGAGTTCCGGTCAAAGTGAGATATTTAGAATCTGTCACACTGAGCATTGCTTGTTTTCTGTGAGACAGTGATTGTCATGGGCCTAAAGGCCTCCATCTGTTCTAGGATATTTCATGACAGTTCTGAGGAAGGGTTACCGGACCTGAAACGTTAACTCTGATTTTTCTTCACAGATGCTGCCAAACCTGATGAGCTTTTCCAGCAACTTCTGTTTTTGTTCCTGATTTACAGCATCCGCAGTTCTTTCAGTTTTTATTCCCTGACAGTACCCGTTTTGCAAAATTAAGTCTGAAACACATGTCACACTCTTCCTGCACCTGCCAACTCCCTTGAAGCAACTTATAATGCAGATTAAGAATTTCAGCATGTTTCTCCACAATCTCTTATTCATTCTCATGGATAGTAGGAACTGCCGATGCTGGAGTCTGAGATAACAAGGTGTGGAGCTGGATGAACACAGCAGGCCGGGCAGCATCCGAGGAGCAGGAAAGCTGACATTTCGGGTCTGGACCCTTCTTCAGAAAGGGTTCATCCAGCTCTACACCTTGTTATCTCAGATTCTCCAGCA